>JAQSEC010002513.1:0-10760 GCA_028564925.1 Lithobates sylvaticus
GTTCAAAGTTTGGGATATTTTTTTTATAACCTAACCCTGCTTTAAACTTCTTCACAACTTTATCCCTGACTTGTCTGGTGTGTTTCCTTGGTCTTCATGATGCGGTTTGTTCACAAAAGTTCTCCAACAAACCTCTGAGGGATTTACAGAACAGCTGTATTTTTACTGAGATTGAATTACACACAGGTGGACTCCATTTACTAATTAGGTGACGTCTGAAGGCATGACGCAACACTTTTCAGATATTTGTGTAGCGATGGCTCCTGACGAGCAGGCGCGATTATTTTTCTCAAATTAAGTTGCCTGAAGCCACAGTTGGGCTTCATGATAATTTTTCCAGATTTCTGGTTTCAGTACTAGTCCAGCTGGGTTGCACTGGGTTCTCCTTGACCATAGGTGTCGCTGTCACCGCCGGCAAGGGTAGAAACGCAGTCTAGCTGGATGCGTTGAATGCCACTTGTCTCTCGGAACCAGCCCAGTGGGAGTGTTCTCTGACTGTGCATTCTGGGGGGTGGTATTTAAGGTGCCGACGCCATGTTGGCAGGGAAGTATTTTCTGTCCATTTGGTTCTGGTGGTCTTCCTGACCCAGCCTCATGGCCCGCCTGGCCTGGGGTGTGGAACCATGCATCCTATGTCTCGGGGCTGGCTGGCCCGAGGCAACGCAACTGCAGGGATAGGCCCGAGTGACTCTCGGAGCCTACTGATCCAAGGAAGTTCCGGTGCCGTCTCATCTGAAGGGAGAGGCCCAGCAACTGAGGAACCCCAGGGGAGGATTCGATCAGGAGAAGGCCGTGCGCAAGGCTGGCTTCTCTGAAGGAGCCTAGAGACTTAGTTGAAGGACGCAACCTGGATCAACACCGGTATCACCGGATCGGCTGAGAAAAACTGGTACCGTATGTTAGTTCTTTAAAATTCATCCAATCCCTCAGTGACGCTCAAGTGTAACTTACAAGTCTGTGGCAGAGACTTTTTACCAAGCATCCTATCGGCTGCTAGGCCTAGTGAGAGAGACCTATCCGGGGGTTGCAGGAATCCAGTTTGTGGAACAGTAATATTCTCTGGATTCATCTAATATCTTCACCTTGCAATTTAAAGTACCTGAACTCAGCCCTAACCCTCTACCCTTTATTACAAGACTTTGTCTTCTTTTCTAAATAAACCCAAAAGAGGATTCAGTGTCAGTCTCAACATTCTTTGGGCCACTTTCCACGGGATCCCCAAAACGTAGAAGCAAGCAGGTGAGGTAACGGTGAGCCCAAATAAAACCAGCAGCTCCTTCGAGGGTTAGTGCTACATTTGTAACACATTTTGAAAACATTTATCATTTTCCTTCCACTTCACAATTATGTGCCACTTTGTGTTGGTCTATATCACAAAATCCCAATAAAATACATTAAGGCTCGGTTCACACTACCGCAACTTGGGATCCGACTTGTCAGACCTCAAGTCGCCCCAAGTCGCTTGACATTAGGAATTACATTATAATCAATGAGAGACATCTTAATGTATACTACTGAAGTCGCTCCGACTTCAGAAAAGGTTCCTGTTCTACTTCAAGGCGACTTCTAGGTGACTTGTACCCATAGAATTCAATGGAAGTCGCCTCCAAGTCGGATCTCCATCTATATTGAAGCGACTTTACAGGAAAAGAAATTTGTTTACTCAGGCAAACCCCTCCCTCCCAGAGAACTGATTATTCTGTGATTGGCCACAGCCAAAGTCGCCTGGCCTGGGGGCGACTTGAAGTTGTGTTGTAAATAACTCAAAGTCACGTTGAAGTTGCTTCCAAGTTGCCTTGCTAAGTCGCGCTGTAAGTCGTGTTGCCCCAGTGTGAACTGGCACTTACGTTTTTGGTTGCAACATGACAAAATGTGGAAAATTTCAAGGGGTCTGAATACTTTTTTAAGTCATTGAATGTGATGGAATGAGACATGTGAAATAACTTCTGTTTTAGGAAGGCTTTACAGTGATAAACAGTTAAAATCACTGGCAAATGAAAAGCACACCTGTATGCAGATCCCACAAACTGGGGACATTTTTGTAGGGCTACATGTCAAAGAAAAAAAAAAAAATAATGCACACACACAAACACACGAAAAATCAAACAAGTTGTATTTATTGAAATGGTAAATGGAAAAAAATCTCAGAAATATAAATACAAGTATGAAGACATTAGCACTCTGATTCAATCCTCTTTTGTTGACTGATAACACTAGATATGAAAAAACATTACAAAGTCATATTAGAAGTATACAGAGAAAATCTTACATCTATGTACAATACTCAGCCAAGGTTCAGAGTGATGCAACACGGCTGTTTTTATTTTTTTTATTTTTTTACTTTTAAAATTTTTGACCAAAAAAAAATCAAGGATAAAATTACTTTTGCCGTGACATCTCCTGGTCAGTGCCTTCACAGCATTAAATAAATAAAATGCTCTTAATACCAGTGGATTTTGCATAGTCACCTCTGAGATAACTAACACTTATCTATGTACCTTTATTTTAGGAGGGGGGACATATGCCCCAAAAACGGACACTCTTGCTGGCACATCAAGTTATGGAGCCTTACATCATAGTCGTACATTAATACCTGGCTAACAATTATAAAATAGAACAAAAATGTATATCATTTATAAATAGAGTAATAAACAGTCCCTCAATAATTCAACATTAAAAAGGCCAGATAATGTCTCAAATATGTTGAATATATTTAGTTTTCAACACTACGCCAAGATGTTGAAGAACAAGAGATTGCAGTATTACATACCAATTAATCACAGTCTCAAAATGCCATACTGTTAAATGTACATACGGGATTGGGTGCAATGTACTAGGACTACACACCAGTGCTGGTCAATCCTTAGACCTGTAGAATGAATGTAAAAGTGGGCCTCAATATGTAAAGTGTTGGGCTTCATTCAACCATGAGCCGCGTGCAGGCAGCTGATGTTAGGCCAGCCATACTCTGTTCGAATCTGCTGAACTGGCCGAGATTCAAACCGTAAATGGGCAGGCTGAAATGTACCAAGATCGATCAATCAGCTTGGGTACAACCAGCCTCTCTTGCAATCATCGCTAGCAATAATCACTGTCTTCTCCCAGCGGGGACGGCTTTCCCTGCTGGGAGAAGACAATGGCCCGGCAGAATGGATTCCCACACCAACACTGTGTTGATTGGGGAAAACGAGGAAATTTCTTTCCTGAAAACCATGGTTGCAGGAAAGAAATTTGCTCCGTGTATAGCCGGCCTAAAGCCTCGTACACACGATCGGCTTTTCGGCAGGGAATTGTGTGATGACAGACTGTTGGCCTAAAATCCGACCGTTAGTACTCTCCATCAGACAATTGTTGTCCAACTATTTGTTGGATGGCAGGCTAGTAAATTTTCGGTGGACAACGGTCTGTTTGATTTTCCCATCGTGTGTACACAAGTCCGTCACACAAAAGTCCAAAAGTACAAACACGCAAGCTCGGAATCAATGCTCACCAAACACGACATTAGCAGAAGGTGCCCAAAGGGTGGCGCTCAAGAGCTGAAATTCCACATAGAACGTCACTATGTTCGTGTTTGTTGGCCGACAATTGTGTACCGTTTGTATGCAACACAAGATCCCAGCACACGCCATTCGGACAAAAGTCTGGCGCATTTTCTCCCGAAAATCCGATCGTGTGTATGAGGCTTAGGTCTATGGGGACGCAGCAGCTGCACAGACACAGCCTGAGCATCCTAAATTTGAGAGGCGTGGGGGGGGGACGACGACGACACCTTCTGCATTCAGTGCCGCCTCTCCCCTTCACGTCTGATAAATGATGACATTTACATTGGCTGCCATTGTGCAGCACCTGTCCGCATAAACAAACAGCCCATTTACTGCGTACGGGCCTCCACATCTATGTGACCAAGGCCTTAATAAGGACCCTTCTCTCATTAATAAGATATGGAAACCTAGCATTTTTTCAAATTTGCTCCATTAAAAGCTTTTCTTTATTCTATAACCTTGCTACGGTTCTGTAATTCCAAAACACTTTCCACCCCAAGGTGCCAACCCTGATCCTCCACAAGATACAGCGAACTGAGCGATCGTTGTCATCCTAAGACAGGAAATGTGTTACTGACAGGAACAATAGGTAAAAAAAAGCTTGGGAAATAAAAACTAATGTAACAACCACATATATGGATTGGTAAGAGGTAATATATTTAGTTTTTTTTTTCTTGGGTTTAGATACACTTAATTATCCTGGTGGTCAAGTCTGATGCTAGTCAGATTAGCCATAGAATGCATGAAGGTAAAAAAAATAAAAAAAAATAAACTTGAGCCTTTACAGCTACTTTAATTTACTTTTTTAAATGTAATTTTAAGAATGAATAGGAATCCATCAGTCTTTAGGTGCACTTAAAAATGTAAGAATATCTGACTAGGAGAACAAAAGTCTTAAATAAAAAAAAAGAAAAAAAGAAATGAAAGCAGCCAGCATGCCTAAGGACTAGTAAGTTTAAATATATATATATCTGCCAGTAACAAACTTCCTGTCCTAGGGTGACAACGCTCGCAGTACTTTATTCTGCAGGAGCAGTGTTGCCACCTTAGGATGTTTGCTCATGATTTGGAGTACACTCACTGTAACATAGGGCGGAGGTGTCCTATAGCACACAGAAGTTGGCTAAAAACACTGCTTTGCATTTCAGTGCAGCACAGAAAACCAGGAGTTAACTGTATTCTTTCCAGGATAAACAGGGATTATTGTGTACTTGCAGTGCTTTTAAAGAACCAAAAACATGGAAAAATGTGGATGCATTGCAGAGATGTACTGAATATTTTACCTATACATGGCACTTTAATCATTGAGGTCCAGTATTATTAAACTCCTTTATAATATAAAAAAAGACCTCAAATGTATACACTGATAACATATTACTCTATTTTCCCTTATTCGAACAGATAATGAGATGAGTGTTGCCACAGTATAGTCGTCAACAAAAAGTATCTGAGGAATTTTTTTATTTTGTGGACCAGCCCAATATTCATCCAAACAGATCCAAAAGGAAAAAAAAAAAAAAAAGCGACCAAACCGAATTATTGGAAACAAAAAAATGCATAATTATGAAAACTGTAAAGAGGAAATGAAGACGTGGGAGTTGTTGCACCCATTGGTCAGAAAGGATTCTCCTTGTTAGGCAGTACAATGGGCAATCATTGGTCAAATGAAACCAGGGTCCTATTAACTATAATCATTTGAGTTTCCTCTGGGTTCCTTCCATTAGGCCCCTTTCACACGAGGCGGACTCCGCTTCCACGGAGCCCGCCACTGTCCGCCGGCTCAGCGGGAGATCTCTCCGTTGATCTCCGCTGAACCGGCGGATGACAAGTCCCTCTCTGCTCACTGAGCGGGGAGGGGCTTGCGAGTGCCGCTGGTCTCTATGGAAGGTCGGATGAAAACGGACAGTGTGTCCGTTTTCATCAGATCTCACCCGATCCGATAGCGACGGATCTGGACGTAGAGCCATACGTCTGCTTTTGGCGGATCGGACCAGGTCGGATGTCAGCGGACATGTCTCCGCTGACATCCGACGCTCCATAGACTAACATGGAGCGCACGTTCAGATCCGCCGTCAAAACTGACAGGCGGATCTGAACGGTCCGTCCATGTGAAAGGGGTCTTATATATATATATATATATATATATATATATATAAAAAAAAATATATTTATATATATATATATATATATATAAACGTTATGCATAGTGACCCTCCTGCATGTATAGGCTCTGTAGGCCCTGTAGGCCTATATGGGCTCTCTAAGGCAGGGAATGATGTGAATGAAAACACATTTCCTTCATTAGAAAAACAATACAGTCATTGCTACACAGAGCAACACACAGCTTCACTTCTGTTCCAGTTTATAAAAAAAAAAATCTTCAGAGAAATACAGAGGCCACCAATACAGATCTCAATTTAAAAAATGCCCATCACCTGGCTGTCTGACTTCCAATATTTTACAGCACAGCCTCTGAACAAATGTGCAGCCTCTAGGAGTCATACATGTGGCTGTCAGTCTTGCAACGCCTCATGGGACTTGTAGTTCCAGAAGAGCTGGAGTGCCCAGACTGCCTTCACCTGCATAACAAGTGCCAATAGTGCTGAAGCTTTCCTGCACATTCTTACTGGCCAGTTAAAACACCACATCATAGCGATAAGCCTGAAGGGACATGAAGCTCCAAAACTACTTGGACACTTTGGAGCTATGCCTTTCAGCAACTTCTGCAGGCATTTGGAAGCTGCTGCAGTGATGTGAACCTCCAGGCGCCTTCAATCTATACCCAAAGCAGTTGTTTCTTCCAGAGACAGAGTCCTTTAAAGCTGAACTCCAGGAATTCAGCTCCTTTGTAAAAAGCAAAGGCATACTATGAGTCAAGTCAAACGAGGTGCATGACACCTCCTGCACTTATCTCTATTATTTAGATCTGACCAGTTTATAGAACTCCCAGAAGACATCGCTGTAGTTCCGGGAGTCAGACGCTGGACCTTCTGATCATCTTTAATAGTAGTGCTGATGCAGCTGCTATGCCTGCCCCTCTGCTCCTCCTGGCCAGTCTCAGATGCCTTTGCATAATGTGAAAGAATTCACAAAATACAAAGGCTTCTGTAAATGAGCAGCAGAGGGGAGGGGCAGGCATAGCTGCTGTGTGTGCTTCTCTTATCTTAGAGCCACAAGTGCATCCTCCAGCAGAGCTATAAACCTGTCAGATGTAAATAATAGACATAACTCGAGGATATGGCATACACCTCATTGGCATTAATAGTCTGCCAACACATATTACAAAGTGGCTGAATTCCCGAATACAGCTTTTGTGTGTAAGCTAATCTAGCCTATGAACAAACATGGAGCCTCTGGGAGCCATACGTGTGGCTGTCAGTTTTGCAACGCCTCATGGGACTTGTAGTTCCAGAAGAGCTGGAGTGTCAAGATTGCCTAACCCTGCACAACAAGTCCCAATAGTGCTGAAGCTTCCCTGCACATTCTTACTGGCTAGTTAAAACCACACATAGGGATAAGCCTGAAGGGACACAAAGCTCCAAAACTACTTGGATACTTTGCCTTTCAAAAACATCTGCAGGCATTTGAAAGCTGCTGCAGTGATGTGAACCTCCAGGCGCCTTATCACTATTTGGGTATGACTTGTTTATAGCACTCCCAGAAGAGATCACCGTAGTTCTGGAAGTCTGATGCTGGAGCTTCTGATGGTCTTCAACAGTAGTATTGATGCAGCTATGTCTGCCCCTCCGCTCCTCCTGGCCAATCAGAGAAGATCTTGTATTTTGTGAACTAATTTACAAAATACAAAGGCTTCTATGAATGGGCAGCAGTGTTATTATTATTATTATTTATAGTTCTGCCAAAGAATACGCTTGGAGCTTCTTATCTCAGAGCCGCAAGCGTATTCTTTGGCAGAGCTATAAACCTGTCAGATGTAAATAGACATAACTGCAGGATATGGCATACACCTCATTGGCCTCAACTCAAAGTGTACCTACACATATTACAAAGTGGCTGAATTCCCGAATACAGCTTTTACTTGTGTGTAAGCTAATCAAGGTTACAGGAGACTTCTGGCACTGACTATTAGCGCCCTACAGACCAGACATCTGAAGAACAAACAGAAAACACTTTTGTCTATTTTTAGGCAAATAACACTTTTTTCCCCAGAAATTATTACTTTAGCATGACCAGCCATGCCATTGGCTTAGGGCATGCTCACTGTGCTTTCAAGAAACCTATAAAAGGGGGAAAAAAAAAATATATATACATCTATATATCGATATCTCAGCATGTATCGCTTACGAGCTGTGAAAGGTTTTGCTCAGTGTAGTTTACTCTTGTGATGGCATTTCTATACACTGGAATCCATCTTTCATTTTGGCCATAGTGCTGGCAGATTTCAGATTTTGCATGACAACACTGTTTTATGCGATAGCCCACCAGCAACCGGTAATAACAGAAACGGTATATGCTGCGCAAGGTTTTGTCGAATTTTTGAGAGTTAATAAAATTTCTAGCATGTCCAAAATCCTTGAATATTTGTAAAATGTTATTTTACCACTCTCTTTTTTTATTTGGCAATTTAAGCTTTAAAAAAAAAAAAAAAAATACAGCAAAACATCTGAAAATCTGTATAAAAACTGAGGTAACAGCAGAGTGCTTAAAACTTCTCTTGCATACCTTAAAAAAAAAATGAAAAAAAAAAAAAAAAAAAACTTCTCTTGTATAAAAATCTAACCATTAGTCTGCTTGTAAAGGTATAATGTGCTGATCCTGTAGAAGCTGGGAAATCCAAAAGCTTGCAGTCTTCCAAGAAGCAAGAGGGCAGCGTTTTATTCAGTTCAGACAATTGGTAACGCTCAATTGTGCAGTAAAAAGTTACTCGTTCCCATTGACTTGTTTCTCTGCCTGTTCAAGGACTTGCTGTAGAATGTCATCAATCACGTCAACATCATAGTCCATCTCTCCTAAATTCAGATCCGGCATTAGCATGGTGAGTAACTGGGCAGTGTTAACTCGGAGTGTCCGGAGGTTTGTGCTAGAAAGACAAAGATTATACATGAAACAAAAAAACATCTTGTATGAAAGGTATTCTCATGTAAAACCGTCATAAACCTCCAATATATTGTTGAATAATGTGGAACTTTATTGCCAGCTAAGTAGCCTCTGGGCTTTCACATTGGAGTGAATTGAGTGGCTCTTTCAGGGCGCTTTTGCAGGCGCTATTTTTAACACTTTAGCGCCTGCAAAGCACCTCAGTGTGAAAGTAGCCAAAGTATAAGGACTTCTACCTGTCCAGGGATCCAGCACTGTCCTCACCTGGGCCGATTCTTCAATTGACTTCAGTGCGTCTGACCGGAAGTGGGAGTGGGTACCTGTGAAAACCAGGTACCCCTTCCCACCCAAAAAAAAAACATGGCAGTGGAGGATGCAAGCGAAACGTCCCCTTTTGAGGGAAGTTGCGCTTTAAGCTGTATGGTATTTCCATGTATTTAATTTTGGCTTGTTGAAAAGTTTTGTATGAAAGTGGATGTAAACCCGATTCATGAAATTTGAGCTGGACACATAGATCTGTAGTGTTTTCTTATCTCTCTTCAAAGCATTGTGACCAGTAGCTCTGTCCTGCTCTGTTCCTCTGTTGTCAGCCATCAATTTTGGCAAGAGAAGTGTGTGTTGGAGGTGGTTGCTATAAATGGATTAGCACACTGCTGCACAAACCCCTGATTGTGATTAACTGTTTAGAAAGTACACATTCTGTTAGCATTTTCACTTCATCGTTCCCCTCTAGGAGGAGACTATTGCTGGACACTGAGAGATAGCTGATTGGAGGAAAGGCACACATTTCCTCCAATCAGATATCTCTCAGTGTCCAGCAATAGTCTCCTCCTAGAGGGGAACGATGAAGTGAAAATGCTAACAGAATGTGTACTTTCTAAACAGTTAATAAATGTGAAAACAGTATATATATATATATATATATATATATATATATATATATATATATATATATATATATATATATATATATATATATATATACATACACACACATATATATATATATATGTAAGACTTGTATAGGGAGATTTGTTTCATCTCTGTGTATCATCTGAGGCTGTTCACTTCACTGAAATATACGTGAGGGTTTACACCCACTTTAAAGAATTTTCTTTTTTTTATGTAAACACATAAGATGCTTTCTATATATTTATTTTTTCAAAGGTATTTCATATACCGGTTCTACAGTATCCCTCTTAAAAGTGAGTACACCCCTCACATTTTTGTATATATTTTATTATATCTTTTCATGTGACAACACTGAATAAATGACACTTTGCTACAATGTAAAGTAGTGAGTGTACAGCTTGTATAACAGTGTAAATTTGCTGTCCCCTTAAAATAACTCAACACACAGCCAATAATGTCTAAACCGATGGCAACAAAAGTGAGTACACCCCTAAGTGAAAATGTCCAAATTTGGCTCAAAGTGTCAATATTTTGTGTGGCCATCATTATTTTCCAGCACTGCCTTAACCCTCTTGGGCATGGAGTTCATCAGAGCTTCACAGGTTGCCACTGGAGTCCTCTTCCACTCCTCCATGATGACATCACGGAGCTGGTGGATGTTAGGGACCTTGCACTCCTCCACCTTCCGTTTGAGGATACCCCACAGATGCTCGATAGGGTTTAGGTCTGGAGACATGCTTGGCCAGTCCAAAATGATCTGAATATGAAGCTGCAAGCATGTTTTAATACCAATGTTTAGATACATCTATGGAACAAAGTAGTAGAATATTTTTCACCGATATCAATGCAATTTGGATACCTTGTACCAATGTCTGGTCAGTTTGTTTCGGGTGCAGGCCTCCACATGTTACAGATAGGGTTTATGCAGGCTTAAATTTCAGACCTTGGGCAAGCTTGTAGTGAAAAATTAGGGGGCTTCTCTGCTCTGATTGGACGAGGTGGAGAAATATCATCATGATCTCCACTTCGTCCAATCAGAGTACACCTTGCATTCATAGAAAAAACATAACACAAGGCTTTCTATAAATGACAGAAGTGCCCAGCAAGTGACGTTCTGTGGTCAGTGCACAGTGGGGAAAGCACTTGGCACAGGACCCAGAAGATTATCGCAACGACTACAGTGATTGCCAACTTCCCCAGCGGTCCCTGGGTACCAAAGCTGCACCAAAGTAAGGATGCATTCCGGAA
>JAQSEC010001689.1:0-10715 GCA_028564925.1 Lithobates sylvaticus
CCAGCACTGACGGATAACCGTCATGCAGGATAGACCAGTGTTTCCTAAGTATGTTATAAACTCTAGTGGAGTATGGATGGAATTGTGAGATGAAGGGAAGACGACGGGTATTAGATTGTACCGATCTGTGACGGGACAGATCATCTCGCTCCTTTTTAATCATTTTTTTGGGATAACCTCGCTGTTGTAATTTCCCTTCCATCTCATCCAATCTGGCAGACAATAAATCCGTGTTACTAACAATCCGGGACACACAAACCAATTGGCTTCGAGGAAAAACACCAGATGGGTGGAAACTTGAATACAATAAAAGTTGATTGCGATCTGTAGGTTTTGTATAAAGATCACTAACTATGTGTTGTTCATTAATACTTAGCAGAGTGTCCAAAAACGGTATTTCGTTATCACTAACTATCATGTTAAACGTTAAACCAGGAATTAAGGAATTGAGGCAAAAGTTAAATGCATTTAAAGATTCAAAGCCGCCCGACCAAATCACAAAAGCGTAATCAATGAATCTATACCAACGTGTAATTTTGAATGAATAAAGTGCAATGGTAAATAAAAGCATTTTCTATCATATGCATAAATGCATTGATGTATTGGGCGGGGGGGCGACATTAGAACCCATCGCAGCTCCGATGAGCTGTAAATAGTATTTATTTAAAGAACAAAAACTTGTCTCCATGGAACTACATGAGGTCACATTAGCCAAGTACTATAAGCAACAACTAATCCCTCATGGATAACGGGTACATATCGTGCTGACCTTGTTTGCTCAGAATGAGGACTTCAAAGCTAAATTTACTTGTATCATTAACAAATGTTCATTTGATCTAATGACCTTAATAGTACAATTTCTCCAAGCTGAACGAGTCTCCCTATCACAACAAATAGTGGAGTTGTAGACACAATTGAATGAATCATTGGGTCAAGAAGAAACATTGAAAATAAAGAATTCCTGTGATGACAAACTTGTGACATATAAAAAGAACATTGAAGCGTGCAAAAAGACAAAACTTGAGAGAGACAGTGATGATTATGCCAATAACAGTGTCAGAAACCATAAAATCAGACCGAGACAGAAGTACAGTTAAATCACACTTGTTTAATAATGAAAGTAAAAAGAACAAACGTAGTAAAAACATAGACAAAATTCAGTAACTGGAACGTATAGTCAGCCAAGTCAGATGTCAGGGATCAATGTAGTGGAACATGTAGTGGAACATAATATCTCTTCGGTTATGTTATCTGATAAAGAATAGTCAGTGTTAAATAAGGGTTTCAATTTTTGTCCAAAAAAATAAAATGGATACGTTTGTGTTGAAACAAGATTTATATCGTTTTTATAGACAAATTCGCTTAAAGGCATACTATTCCTCTAAACCTGCCAAATATAATTCTAATATATTGCCTCTATCCATTCATACTATACTAAGAAATAAGAGTCAATTTACTCCCCCTACTTCATGCGCAGTAGCTGAAGTGTTTATTGGAGTTGAAGTTGAAGAGGAAATAGTCTCCTTTTTGCGTGATGGTACTAAACAGGACTATAAAACCAACAACCTAAAATCGTGAAGAACTTGATATTCTCACCTCCTTGTCTGCGCGGTCTGATATCACTATCAGGCCCGCAGACAAGGGTGGATCAATTGTGGTCATGAGACAGTTAGGAGATACCAAAACTTATGTCCAGTTACAAAATGATCCTGTTTTACGTATTCAAGACAGGATACTAAAAAATATCTTATATCGGAACATCCCGTCACTCCCATTATATATGTATTGCCTAAAATACATAAAGATGCATTAAATCCACCAGGACCTCCCATAGTTTCTAGCACTGATTCCATTACTACACCGCTTGCCAAGTTTCTTGACAAATGTATTACACACCTTATAGAAACAACACAATTGTATATACACTATGTAACACTCAACATTTTTTTTGAAAAGGTTCGTAACACAATAGTACCCCCCCCCCCCCCCCCCCCGGGTCAATATTAGTTACCTGGGATGTGGCTAACTTATATACTGCTATACTCCATGATTTGGGGATAGAAGCCTGCCAACGACTATTGATTTATTCCAAGAAATATACATCCACACACATTACCTTCTTGCGGCAACTGTTGTCGATCGTTTTGGAGGAAACATTTTTTCTTTTTAAAGAAAAATACTATTTACAGCTCATCGGAGCTGCGATGGGTTCTAATGTCGCCCCTCCATACACCAATGCATTTATGCATATGATAGATAATGCTTTTATTTACCATTTTATTCATTCAAAATTGCACATGTTGGTATAGATTCATTGATTACACTTTTGCGATTTGGTCGGGCGACTTAGAATCTTTAAATGCATTAAACGGATTGTTAGTAACACGGATTTATTGTGTGTCAGATTGGATGAGATGGAAGGGAAATTACAACAGCAAGGTTATGCTCAAAAAATTATTAAAAAGAAGCGAGATAATCTGTCCCGTCACAGATCGGTACAATCTAATACCCGTCGTCTTCCCTTCATCTCACAATTGCATCCATACTCCACTAGGGTCTATAACATACGTAGGAAACACTGATCTATCCTGCATGACGGTTATCCATCAGTGCAGGAATTTCAGAGTCCTCCATTGCCTTTGTACCTTCGAGGTTGAACGATATATGACAGATTGGTTAAATCTGATCAGTATCGTCCTCCCTCACCTCGTACATCCTTTATAGGACCACATAACTTTGTCTCATTTCCCTGCTTATGTTGCATTCAATGCAACAGTATGATCAACGAGAAATCTTTCTCCCATCCACATAGGGTACAACATCGATATTAAGAATCATTACACTTGCCAATCATCTTATGTTGTATACATAATAAGATGTCCATGAAGCTTGTTGTATGTAGGTGAAACCACTCAAAAGGTTAAAGATAGAATAGCTAGACATAAGTATCTATCAGAGATAAATTAGACAAATTACCTTTAGCCCGAAATTTTTTTAGAAAAAAGACACACCGTTTCTCAATTGAGATTTATGGTGATAGATGGTATACCCAGGAACAGATGTGGAGGAAATAGGGAATTAACCCTTTAGAAAACGGGAGGTTCAATGGATACATCGTTTAAACACATTATGGCCGAACGGATTAAATTCTGATTTTGATTTTTATGTATTTCTTTGATATGTTTATTTATCATGTGTTTTGTTTTTTTGTTTTCTCTCAGCGTATATCGAATGTGATAGAAAAAATGGTAGCACCTGATGATCCATGATTTCATGCATACCTATATGTTTTTTTGCATTGGTTGATTTTTCCCATTGGTACGAAATGATTGATTGATTAATTGATCCCACATGCTATAGGAGTGTATAAAAAAAATGCTTGTAAAAAACATTATTATTGTATGTGTCTTGCTCTGAAGAAGGGTGTTATCTGTACAGCCCGAACCGTTATGCATTTCACACTGAATGAAATTAGAATTTTTCTAAATACATTTTAACTGTAGCAATACCATCTGATCGTTTATACATACATACATATATATATATATATATATATATATATATATATATATATATATATATATATATATATATATAGCCAGGGGTTTGCTACTATAGTCATTATAGTTGAACAGTTTGTTGTTGTTTGCAAATGAGTTTGGCTCCCCCTAGTGTCTGCTGGACTCTGTTAAGATTTTTCCTTACTCTTTGAGAATAATGCAGCAAAGCTGTAGTCTGGAGGAGGAAGTGACTCTGTTAGCTGGTTCAGCCCTGGACTACAGGACAGACAATGCAAAGCACGCAGAACTGCCTGCTGGGAGGAGTGATAAAAGGAGAGGCACGGCCTGTTTTCAGCCTCTCTGGACGCCATTCAACACCTGTCAGCAGGAGGTCTGTGTGTGACCAGGAGTGAGAGACTGCGGCCTATACAGTGAAGAGTCCTATTCTAGCAAGCGGACCGGCCTGCGCTTCAGAGCAACTAGAAGCCACCTGCACTTTAATCCATCAGGAGTTGCAGCACAGCGTGGCGGTGCCATCTTCACCAGACAGAGACACCAGGAGGGGACGGAGCCTCACAGTCATTGGAGTCTATTGTGGTGAGAGGGCACCTACCCATTCCAGTAGAGATTACAGTATTGCTGAGTGAGTTCTTTCTACAGACTTCTGATGTAAGACTTGTAGTTCCATGGAGGTGAATCTATTTCTTCACAGGCATCATGCAGCTGGACTTTGGGGCCTTGTCTTTCTCCCCTGCGCTGTAAGGTCAGTACTGTATTGCACTCACATGTAAAGAGGAATCTACAAGTGGTGATATTTCTTCAGTTAAGCAATCATCAGCACACCTTTTACTCTACAGTCATTTCTTTCCCTCTGTGGATTACAAATTACAAAAATATACTGCAGTTTAACCATCAGCTAGCTGAAGACATCTGGAGTTTAAAGAACTTTCACCATCTTCTTCTTCTACTAAGCATTGCTGCTCTACTCACAAGTTGATCTCTGAATTATAGCCTAGGGGGCGCTATTAGTGTATATGCTTAATTTTACACTGTGTTACTGAATGTAAAGATTATATACTGCAGGACCGCCTCACGCCTATATACGTCGGCAGAATGGCACGGCTGGGCACAATCACGTACCTGTACGTGTCTCTTTAACCACTTCAGCCCTGGACCAATTGGCAGCCAAAGGACCAGGCCCCTTTTTGCGATTCGGCACTGCGTCACTTTAGCTGACAATTGCGTGGTCGTGCGACGTGGCTCCCAAAAAAAATTGGCGTCCTTTTTTTCCCACAAATAGAGCTTTCTTTTGGTGGTATTTGATCGCCCCTGCGGTTTTTATTTTTTGCGCTATAAACAAAAATAGAGCTACAATTTTGAAAAAAATGCAATATTTTTTACTTTTTGCTATAATAAATATCCCCACAAAAATATACAAAAAAACATTTTTTTTCCTCAGTTTAGGCCAATACGTATTTTTGGTAATTAGCAATTAGCGATTATTGAATTACTGCCACTGTCATTTACATAGGAATCAGTGCTATTTAAATAGCACTGATTTCTGTATAAATGACAATGGTCACAAAAATGTGTCAAAAATGTCCGATGTGTCCGCCATAATGTCGCAATCACAATAAAAATCGCTGGTCGCTGCCATTACTAGTAAAAAAAAAATATTAATAAAAATGCTATAAAACTATCCCCAATTTTGTAAACGCTATAACTTTTGCGCAAACCAATCAATAATAGCTAATTGCGATTTTTTTTACCAAAAATATGTAGAAAAATACATAAAAACTGAGGAAAAAATGTTTTTTTTATATATTTTTTGGGGATATTTATTATAGCAAAAAGTAAAAAATATTGCATTTTTTTTCAAAATTGTCGCTCTATTTTTGTTTATAGTGCAAACAATAAAGACCGCAGAGGTAATCAAATACCACCAAAAGTAAGCTCTATTTGTGGTAAAAAAAGGACCTTTGGCTGCAAATTGGTCCTTTGGCTGCAAATTGGTCCGGGGATTAAGTGGTTTTAATATTTATGGTCTAGAGCCCTACGGACGAAACGAGTAAAGATGACATACAGGATTAACACAAACTTACCAACATGAAATGGACCTGAAAGTGTGCCTTGGTCCCTCGTACGGTACACCAAAATAAGGGGGCATACCCTAGATAAGGAGTGATGGAAATGATGTGAAATGAGTATTCTGTTTGGAGCAAGAACACTTGAGAAATGCCCTAAAAAGGGGAAGGGAGGGTGGGTATCTCACACAGGAAACCGACAAAGACAGGCAGGAAGTGGGATGGTTAAATACCCTCCGGGCTCCTCCCATAACTTCAGGCCGGCACACCGGCCTTCCAATTTATGGTCTAGAGCCCTACGGACGAAACGAGTAAAGATGACATACAGGATTAACACAAACTTACCAACATGAAATGGACCTGAAAGTGTGCCTTGGTCCCTCGTACGGTACACCAAAATAAGGGGGCAAAAACCTTCAGGTAGGGAATAGCCTAATTGGCAGGGTGAATTACTGGGTAAGCTTGGCCAATGCCTGGGCCATTCCACATGTGGATTAGGTATACAGTGGGATAAGCAGGCTGACCCCCATCAACCTATATCCAAGATGATGTGGACCGGGATGCCCTGCCGGGACGTTGTTGTGGTAGCCCCGGTCCGGATAAAGTCCGGAATACCGATTGAGGTTCAGGGGTAGGCTGCTGAGGAGAATCCGGGTAGGTGCCATGAACAGGGACGTGTTGAGTAACTCCACTGGGAAGGCAGAAGAGGGCTGATGTCTGGTTGACCGGACATAAGTGTGGCCGACCGGTTCAGTGTGGCGACTGGGCACCAGTTACTGTGGTTCTGAAGAGGTGCCTTGCGGGTATTGCCGGAGCGTGACACGCTAACGAAGTTGGTAGCTAACGTTAGGTGCTGAGTTACACCAGGGCCAGCTGTGACTAGTCCGAGGTAGTGACCGACCGGGGACTGACTCCAGCATCTGTCCGAAGAGGGACGCCGAGCCAAAAGGGGGGAGGCGGCTCTGCTGCTAAGTTGCGCTTGCCCGGAACGGATGAACAGTGGATGTTAGCCTGACGCTGAAGGGACAGTTGGCAGTTCCCCCTCCCTAGACTAGACTCTGGACCCGCCCCCGATACAATCCCATATACACAATCCTACACCCTCAGTTGATCCAGAGGAAGGCGGAAAAACCCAGTACAACATGATACAATTCGCCACAGCCGGGAAAAAATTCCTTCCTGATCCCCCGAGAGGCAATCGGATGTTCCCTGGATCAACTTACCTGTAAGCCTACGAAGCAGGGGCATGACGGGCCTGGACTTGGACCTGCCTAGCTGATGATCTCTGCTATGGCTAGGTTGTCGGTTGTAACGCTATGACCTGTCCGGAGCAGCTGATGCCCCATAAGTGAGCCGCTGCCATGATGGGGCAGAGCTTAAAGAGGCAGACGTTATGACGAAGCCGGATGTGGCCAGTGCCTGTGGAGGCCAGGGGGCTGTAGACCATAAATGGCCAAAAATGGCGACACCCTGTGGAAGCCGCCGCCTCTGTCACCACCCGTGGTGACAGGGGGACACCAAGAGAATGAAGAGTGAGACGCCTATCCAGTTAGACAGGGACTCCTCCCACATGGCCAGGTCTGCCACTGCTGTGGCAGCCCGTTAGGATGCCCTGGGGTTGTCCCGGGCGGTTCCATCAGCAGGAAGACGTCCCGATAGTGGGCAACCTCCTGGCACTGTGCCTCCGCAGGAGGACCCACGTGAGGGTCTCCACAAACGTGTTCAAGCCAGGGCTACTATTGGACCCGAAGGTCGATTCGGTAGCGAAAATGATGTGCCTCCTTTGACACCCTGCCAGCGCCGAAGGGAGGGCCGTATGGGCCACCACTCGAAGGCATCAGATATGTCTTGAGTGAGAGAGTTCGAGACTGGAGGAAGAGTGAGACGCTGACAAGCTGTAAATTAGACGTGTCTTCTTCCCCCCCCTTTTTTTTTTTTTTTTTTTTTACAGAACTTTCCTCGGTCTAGTTCTGTCTGGAGGAGTTGGTTGATGGTTTGATCCTCTGTGGGCGCCGAACGTAGGTTCCTGCACTCATGGGTGGTGTGGGGCAGGGAGATGAGCCCGATGTGGAACCCGTCAGAGATGCCTGGATGCGGTAGACGGCCAGGGATGGCGTGGGATGTGAGGTCGATTAGATGCCGCGTCGTACGAGATTCACCCGGCTTAGTCATGTCTTCCTCTGCTTGACCTCACATAGGAGCCTGGGGTGCGCCCTCTAGCATAGGGTACATACAAGTAGTAAACGACACTGGCTACAGCTGCAGGAGTCATAACTATAAGTGTTGCAAACTGCTGCTGCTCCTGCCGCCCGCACTAGTCGTCCTAGTTCGTCCATCTTCAGCCCTTGTGCAGGGGCCTGCTGATCCTGACCCGTACTAGTGGTGGCCATGTTGTCAACCTGGTAGACGGAGGCTGCATTGGCACACCAGACGGCGGTGTGGGTCGCTGACTGGTACATGGCGCACTGTGGCGGCCATAGGCCCGCAAAGTGCTGACAGAATAGATTGGTGTCCACGACATCCCAGTCCATAACGAAATGAATAAACCTAAATAAAAATAGAATGAAACGACAGACAACAAAACAAACAAATGAACCGACATGTTGCCTTTGATGACATGAAACTCTCATGACAGAGGCCTGGCCCGGTTGTATCGCATTGCGAGTGAGTGCGAACCGGACTCTGGAGCATGTCCTAAAATGAGACAACGGTGAACTGAGGCCCAACACCTGGGGCACACCGGGACGAATTGACAACATCGTAGATGCCATGAAATTCGAACCAGAGCGCAATTAGGTGAGGTGACATGAATGAACTCCCATGACAGAGCCTAAATCGCCATGCCACTTATTTAGCGACTGAGCACGATGGACTCTGGAGCATGTACTGAAATGAGGCCAGTCCTGGGACACGCTGGGCCGAATAGTGGCATCATAGACGCCACAGCATTCGAATCCAAGCGCAACTGCGTGAGGTAAACTGATTGCACTCCCATGACAGAGCCCAGATCGCCATGCCACTTGTCTAGCGACTGAGCACGATCGGACTCTGGAGCATGTACTGAAATGAGGCCGGCCTGGGGCACGCCGTCGCAAATTAGTGCGAGGAAGTGACTAAATTCGAGCCGGAGCGTGGTAAGGTGACACAGAAATGATATACCATGACAAAGACGAGAATCAAAACTAACCGAACCTTCGAAGTGAATCTGTCTCTGGCGCATGTATTGAAATGAGGCCGAGCAGCTGGGCGCACCGGATCGAATCGGTCGGTGAATCTTGCGGATGCGACCAGATTCGAATCGGGACGTAAAAAGGTGACAGAACGATGCCATGACGAAGAGTAGAATCAACGACTAAGGCTTCCACCGACAACTGAATCCGTCTCTGGAGCATGTGCTGAAATTAGGCCGGCCTAGGGCACGCCGATGCGAATTAGTGCAGGGAAGTGACTAAATTCGTGTCGGAGCGTGGTACGGTGACACAGAAATGATATACCATGACAAGGACAAGAATCAAGAACGATCGAAACCTGCGATGTGATTCTGTCCCTGGCGTATCGAAATGAGGCCGAGCAGCTGGGCGCCCGGATCGACTCGGTCAGAGCATCTGTGGATGCGACCGGACCCAACCCGACGTAATAAGTGACAGAAATGATGCCATGACAAAGACTAGACTCAACCGACCGAGGCAACTTCTAACTGAACCTGTCTCTGGAGCATGTATAGAAATGAGGCCGGGCAGCTAGGCCAACCGGTGCGAATCGTTGCATCTCGGATGCGACCGGATTCGGGCCGAAACGTAATAAGTGACCGAAACCATGACAAAGACTAGACTCGAGCCCCCATCCGTACGAACGGTGAGCCAATCTCTGGAGCATGTACAGAAATGAGGCCGTAATCTGGGGCACCCCGAGACGAATCAGTGCATTGGAATGCGACACGATTCGAATCCGAGCACGGCTAGTGACAGAAATGAAATGATGACATGATCGCCCTGCTAGGAACGATGCGAAATTACTTAGCATGACCGGATGGCTCGAAATGTTGGCATGATTGAAATGCCACGAGTTAATGCCACGTTAGAAATGATAAAATGATTGCCATGCTAACACAATGAAATGATTTGACACGGTCGAAGTGATACGTATGATCGACATGCCAACAGCGATTCAGAATGCAAACAGCGATTCGACGCGCTTGCTGACACAAATTACTTAAACGATGTGACATGACATGAATGATGCCCGGCGAGTGCGAACGGCACCCATGAGTCGGCAATGTTTGAACGATTCAAAGACTGCGTGACCCGACCGCTTGGGGTAACGCCCGAGCGCCGGATGCGGCATCGGTCGGAGTGTCGTTTTTTTTTTTTCTGAATGCAACAGCAATTCGGAATGCAAACAGCGACTCGACATGCTTGCTGAGATCAATGACTTGAACGATGTGACATGACATGAATGATGCCCGGCGAGTGCAAACGGCACCCATGAGTCGGCAATGTTTGAACGATTCAAAGACTGCGTGACCCGACCGCGTGGGGTAACGCCCGAGCGCCGGATGCGGCATCGGTCGGAGTGTCGTTTTTTTTTTTTCTGAATGCAACAGCGATTCGGAATGCAAACAGCGACTCGACATGCTTGCTGAGATCAATGACTTGAACGATGTGACATGACATGAATGATGCCCGGCGAGTGCAAACGGCACCCATGAGTCGGCAATGTTTGAACGATTCAAAGACTGTGTGACCCGACCGCGTGGGGTAACGCCCGAGCGCCGGATGCGGCATCGGTCGGAGTGTCGTGGCAAGTGGCTATAGTTGTGCTTACCACTTGGTAGCTCCCGATCGTGTACAACCAAAAACGTGCGGGTAAATGTCTTGGTGTTTCGAGACAAGCTGTGCGTGATTCGTGAGCTACGCATACCACAGTTTAGTGACATGACAGACAGTGCATGAGAATGTAAAACATGGGAGCCGAAGCCCTACCTGCGACAGCCGAACCAGACTCGTTGTACGGTACCTGCGACTCGGTAACACGAGTGCGACACGAAGGGAACAACACGACTCACGAACATGGAACACGGGACCGCAACAACACACGGAGACGGACAAACGAAACGGAGCTCACGAACCGG
>JAQSEC010002379.1:0-10701 GCA_028564925.1 Lithobates sylvaticus
TGTGCCGCTTATTGTACACCGCTGTGTCAGAGCGCTCTCCTCAGCCGTCCATGCGCTCCGGCCACAGGCTCCGCCCCCCCGCAATGTAGCTTTTTGAACGAGGACCTCACTAAAGAGTGGCATAGGGTCTCTGAGTTTTGTACTATGAAATGGATCAAGATTATGGTTCAACAAAGAGAGAGGAAGCTAAAGGCTGCAGAGCTACAGGTGCTTGAGAAGACTGAGGCAGCTCAGGCCTTTAGTTCATAGTTTTCATAGTTTCATATTTAGTAAGGTTGAATAAAGACATCAGTCCATCCAGTTCAACCTGTTCTTCCTGCCTCTTTTCCAAATGGGTGCAAGTTCAAGAAAATAATATCAAAAAAGATGAGGATGAAATAATCATCAAAAAAAAGAAAAAACTAGAAAGAGACATTACAGATTACAAAACTGGGCAGGTTTTCGAGTTGAAACGTTCCACACAAGTTCTTCCTTGTAATACAATACAGAATAGACATGATGCTAATATTCACCAAGTTCAATTTATGACTAATACGACTAATCGTATTAAGAAAAGTAAGAATAAGTATAAAAATAAACATAAAATAAATATAAACCAAAACATGCACATACATAGGAGTACAATTCTGGTCCGACTCGGAGAGTAGAGCAGGAATCTGGTCCGATTTCTGTTCCGGATAAATCGCAACAACCCATATGCATTCAGATTACATATCCTATTGCTTCATTTTAGAGCACTGATCTACTACTTATGGATCCAGCAGCACCACTGGAGCCATGTAGTAATGGCAATCTTACATCATCCACCTTTGCTGTAATTACATTGAATAAATACAGTCCTTTATCCAGGGATCTGGACGTTTACATCAAAGAGGGAGCTTGACCCAGGAACAATGGGCTGGTTACTTTTCCATCACAGTAATTAATGATACCAATAATACATTATTGGGAATTTTTTATTCCAGTCTCCAAAGGGAGCCCCACAATTAAAAGAAAAAAGAAAACTAGAAGAGGAAGAAGACAATCCAAGATTAAACAAAAAAGAGAGGATGGACTCCAACTAGAAGACAGTACTATTAAGATATAAAATCTGTCATCCCACACCCTGACATCAGTTGAACTTTTTTTTATTGAAAATGGGTCTCAGTTTCTCTCCATCCATAGGGCCTAATAAATTTGGTCTGTTCCAGGATCTTAATAAGTTCATTCATTCCCTCACGTTGAAACGACATTATGCTAGGAATGAGAACTTGAGTCAGTCTAGTGGGAATCTACCATTGGAAGGTATCAATGACATAACCTCTACCCAACCCCAGGATGAAATTCTGCACATTCTGGAGGATTTGTGGGTGGAGGGTAACCTAGTGAGTCAAACCCAAAAAAACTTTCTTGGATCCTAAAATCAAACATACTACGTTTAAACCTCCATCTACATTCAAACCCACACAATCCAAAGGTCCACACATAGAGACATTCTATCAGGCAGTGTATAGGGACTTTGTGCAATTATGTGAAACCCCTGGTAGACAGAGCTCCACCAATTTAAGTGCACCTGAACATCTAGCCCTTAGAGATCTCACCCGAAACAAAGACATCATCATCAAACAGGCTGACAAAGGCAGTAGTTTAGTGGTGCAAAACAAATCAGAATATCTCAGGGAGGCCTATTGGCTTTTGGCCGACAATAATACTTATTTGAAACTTCCCTCTGATCCTCTTCCTCACTATCAGTTGGAGCTTGTCACTCTAGTTGAAGCAGCCTAGAAAGAGGGGGTGCTAAATAAGAAAGAAAACATTTTTTTGTTACCTGCAGTATGCAGCACCCCCTACTTCTATCACTTCCCCCAAGGTGCACAAAGCCTTGGTGGACCCTCCGGGTAAACCAATTTTAGCTTGTACCAATAGCTTCACTAGTGGTTAATCGGTTTATCTAGCTTTTTTATTACAGCCCATAGTTTGTCAACTTTCATCTTACATTAGGTATTCTAGTCATGTCATCAAAGTTTTAAAAGAGTACTCTTGGCAAGAGGGTTATTTGTGGGCATCTCTAGACGTTGCCTCACTATACATGTCTATACCCCATGATGTAAGGGGACAGCCATGGGAGCAAATTTCATCCCAGTCTATGCCAACCTTACCATGGGGTATTGGGAGGACAAACATATCTGGGCCAACAACCCCTTCTCTGAGCATATTGCTCCTACTCATTTGGAGTCGTGGCCCAGATTTGTTCTCCTCCTTTGTCACCCATTGTTACATAGTTACATAGTAGGTGAGGTTGACAAAAAGACACAAGTCCATCAAGTCCAACCTATGTGTGTGATTATATGTCAGTATTACATTGTATATCCCTGTATATTGCGGTCTTTCAGGTGCTTATCTAATAGTTTCTTGAAACTATTAATGCCCCCCACTGAGACTACCGCCTGTGGAAGGCAATTCCACATCCTTGCTGCTCTTATAGTAAAGAACCCTCTACGTAGTTTAAGGTTAAACCTCTTTTCTTCTAATTTTAATGAGTGGCCACAAGTCTTGTTAAACTCCCTTTTGCAAAAAAGTTTTATCCCTATTGTGGGGTCACCAGTAGGGATGGGCCCGGTGCTCGATGCGAACCCATGTTCGCATCGAGCACCGGGTGTTCGCTCGCTCGGCGAGCCCAGAACTATTTTGGCCGCTCGCATCACGTTCGTGTGATGCGAGCGGCCCCGCAATGCATTGCGGCCGGCGCGGCCGGCGCAGTGCATTGCTGGCTAATGATTGGCCAAGCATGCACTGTGACCCCGCATGCTTGGCCAATCACAGCCCCGGAAACTCGAAGAGCCATAATTGGCTACAGGCAGGACGCCTGTAGCCAATTACAGCTCAGGGGCTTTAGTACACGCCCCCCCCCCTATAAAAGGCCGCCACGCCGTCTGCGCCGGTCACATGCTGTTCCGGCGTAGATAGAGCAGGATAGATCTGTGACACTCTGCTGGATTTAGTTAGTTAGAGAGATTTACTTAGAGAGATTGAGTTAGATAGATTCATTTACAAAGATTGATTTAGAAAGAGGGGCTTGTAGTGTGTTCGTGGCAGGCAGGCAGAGCTCCTATATTTTGTTCCCAGAAGCACCTATAGGACTTGTAGTGTGTTCGTGGCAGGCAGGCAGAGCTCCTATATTTTGTTCCCAGAAGCACCTATAGGACTTGTAGTGTGTTCCTGGCAGGCAGGCAGAGCTCCTATATTTTGTTCCCAGAAGCACCTATAGGACTTGTAGTGTGTTCGTGGCAGGCAGGCAGAGCTCCTATATTTTGTTCCCAGAAGCACCTATAGGACTTGTAGTGTGTTCGTGGCAGGCAGGCAGAGCTCCTATATTTTGTTCCCAGAAGCACCTATAGGACTTGTAGTGTGTTCCTGGCAGGCAGGCAGAGCTCCTATATTTTGTTCCCAGAAGCACCTATAGGACTTGTAGTGTGTTCCTGGCAGGCAGGCAGAGCTCCTATATTTTGTTCCCAGAAGCACCTATAGGACTTGTAGTGTGTTCCTGGCAGGCAGGCAGAGCTCATATATTTTGTTCCCAGAAGCACCTATAGGACTTGAAGTGTGTTCCTGGCAGGCAGGCAGAGCTCCTATATTTTCTTCCCAGAAGCACCTATAGGACTTGAAGTGTGTTAGTCCCATCACACAGAGATCATATATTTTGTTCCCAGAAGCACCTATAGGACTTGAAGTGTGTTAGTCCCATCACACAGACCTATATTTTCTTCCCAGAAGCACCTATAGGACTTGAAGTGTGTTAGTCCCATCACACAGAGATCATATATTTTGTTCCCAGAAGCACCTATAGGACTTGAAGTGTGTTAGTCCCATCACACAGAGATCATATATTTTGTTCCCAGAAGCACCTATAGGACTTGAAGTGTGTTAGTCCCATCACACAGAGATCATATATTTTCTTCCCAGAAGCACCTATAGGACTTGAAGTGTGTTAGTCCCATCACACAGAGATCATATATTTTCTTCCCAGAAGCACCTATAGGACTTGAAGTGTGTTAGTCCCATCACACAGAGATCATATATTTTCTTCCCAGAAGCACCTATAGGACTTGAAGTGTGTTAGTCCCATCACACAGAGATCATATATTTTGTTCCCAGAAGCACCTATAGGACTTGAAGTGTGTTAGTCCCATCACACAGACCTATATTTTCTTCCCATAAGCACCTATAGGACTTGAAGTGTGTTAGTCCCATCACACAGAGATCATATATTTTGTTCCCAGAAGCACCTATAGGACTTGAAGTGTGTTAGTCCCATCACACAGAGATCATATATTTTCTTCCCAGAAGCACCTATAGGACTTGAAGTGTGTTAGTCCCATCACACAGAGATCATATATTTTGTTCCCAGAAGCACCTATAGGACTTGAAGTGTGTTAGTCCCATCACACAGAGATCCTATATTTTGTTCCCAGAAGCACCTATAGGACTTGAAGTGTGTTAGTCCCATCACACAGACCTATATTTTCTTCCCAGAAGCACCCATAGGACTTGAAGTGTGTTAGTCCCATCACACAGAGATCCTATATTTTGTTCCCAGAAGCACCTATAGGACTTGAAGTGTGTTAGTCCCATCACACAGACCTATATTTTCTTCCCAGAAGCACCCATAGGACTTGAAGTGTGTTAGTCCCATCACACAGAGATCCTATATTTTGTTCCCAGAAGCACCTATAGGACTTGAAGTGTGTTAGACCCATCACACAGAGATCATATATTTTGTTCCCAGAAGCACCTATAGGACTTGAAGTGTGTTAGTCCCATCACACAGAGATCATATATTTTGTTCCCAGAAGCACCCATAGGACTTGAAGTGTGTTAGTCCCATCACACAGAGATCCTATATTTTGTTCCCAGAAGCACCTATAGGACTTGAAGTGTGTTAGTCCCATCACACAGAGATCATATATTTTGTTCCCAGAAGCACCTATAGGACTTGAAGTGTGTTAGTCCCATCACACAGACCTATATTTTCTTCCCAGAAGCACCCATAGGACTTGAAGTGTGTTAGTCCCATCACACAGAGATCCTATATTTTGTTCCCAGAAGCACCTATAGGACTTGAAGTGTGTTAGTCCCATCACACAGACCTATATTTTCTTCCCAGAAGCACCCATAGGACTTGAAGTGTGTTAGTCCCATCACACAGAGATCCTATATTTTGTTCCCAGAAGCACCTATAGGACTTGAAGTGTGTTAGTCCCATCACACAGACCTATATTTTCTTCCCAGAAGCACCCATAGGACTTGAAGTGTGTTAGTCCCATCACACAGAGATCCTATATTTTGTTCCCAGAAGCACCTATAGGACTTGAAGTGTGTTAGTCCCATCACACAGACCTATATTTTCTTCCCAGAAGCACCCATAGGACTTGAAGTGTGTTAGTCCCATCACACAGAGATCCTATATTTTGTTCCCAGAAGCACCTATAGGACTTGAAGTGTGTTAGTCCCATCACACAGACCTATATTTTCTTCCCAGAAGCACCTATAGGACTTCTAGTGTGTTAGTGGCATCACACAGAGCTCCTCTATTTTCTTCTCAGCAGCACCCACAGGACTTCTAGTGTGTTAGTGGCATCACACAGAGCTCCTCTATTTTCTTTGCAGAAGCACCCACAGGACTTCTAGTGTGTTAGTGGCATCACACAGAGCTCCTCTATTTTCTTTGCAGAAGCACCCATAGGACTTCTAGTGTGTTAGTGGCATCACACAGAGCTCCTATATTTTCTTCTCAGCAGCACCCACAGGACTTCTAGTGTGTTAGTGGCATCACACAGAGCTCCTCTATTTTCTTTGCAGAAGCACCCATAGGACTTCTAGTGTGTTAGTGGCATCACACAGAGCTCCTATATATTCTTCTCAGCAGCACCCACAGGACTACCGACTACAATGGCTGGAAGACCGCCATGGGGAGGCAGAGCGTGCAGAGCCAAGAACACAGGGCAGGCAGGCTCTGTTTCTAGTGGACGTTGCCGTGGCCGTGGACGTGGTCGTGCATCGTCATCAGCACGTGGCCATGGGACACGCGCGTCTTTGTTTTCGGCAGCTGGACATGTGGAGCCGCATCATGCTGAAGGCTTGGTAGAATGGATGACCAAGCCCTCCTCATCCTCCTCATCCTCTCTCACCCAGGCTCAGGGTACTGGCAGAGCATCATCAGCCACCCCTTCCCTAGACCCACCATGTCCTCCTGAGGAGTCCCCCGAACTCTTTGAGCACAGTGTTGGGTACATGCTCCAGGAGGATGCCCAACGATTCGAAGGCTCGGATGATGATACCCAGCTTGAGGAATCTGGCAGTACTGTTCCACCAGCTGCAGCTTACTGCCAGGTTTGCTCTAGTGGTGAAGAGGGAGGGGATGATGAGGTCACTGACTCCACGTGGGTGCCTGAAGGGAGAGAGGATGAGGAGGAGGACGAGGAGGAGGAGGATGCGGCGTCACATGTCCAACGAGGCAGGATGACCCCTGGAGGCCAGGTAGAGGCCAGCACAGCAACTGTACAACACCGCAGAGCTCCGCCTGTGCAGGGCGCTGCCTCTGCACGTTATCAGAAAAGTTCTTTGGTGTGGGCCTTTTTTGAGACGAGTGCATCAGATCGCACCACTGCTATTTGCAATATTTGTCTCAAGCGTATCTCGCGTGGCCAAAACATCAGCCGCTTGGGCACCACAAGCATGACCAGACATATGGCGACCTGCCATGCAGCTCGTTGGCAGGCACACATAAAAGACCCACACCAAAGAACTAAGCGGACCTCTCCTTGCTCCTCCTCAGCTGGGATCTCCATCCCCACTACACCTTCAGTCCTCTCTGAAAGCTGCTCTGAGAGGACTGAAGGTGTAGAATTAGGTGTGTCACAACCAAGTACTTGCAGTACACCGACGTCCGATTGCAGCAGGCAAATTTCCCTGCCCCAGCTGCTGGACCGTAGAAAGAAGTACACTCCCAGCCATCCACATGCCCAGCGGTTGAATGCTAGCCTGGCTAAATTGCTAGCACTTCAACTGCTGCCTTTTCAGTTGGTAGACTCGGCCCCCTTCCGTGAGTTTGTTCAATGTGCGGTTCCTCAGTGGCAGGTTCCCAAACGCCACTTTTTCTCACGGAAGGCGATTCCGTCTCTCTACCGGCATGTGGAGGGCAATGTCCATGCCTCGCTGGACAGGGCGGTCAGCGGTAAGGTGCATATTACCGCTGACTCATGGTCCAGCAGGCATGGACAGGGACGGTACCTTTCTTTCACGGCCCATTGGGTCACTCTATTGGCAGCTGGGAGGGATGCAGGACAAGGTGCAGTAGTGTTGGAGGTTGTTCCGCCACCACGCCTCCAAAACGCTACTACTGCTACTGGTTGTGACACACCTCTCTCCTCCACCCCCTCCTCTTCTTCTTCCTCCAGTGCTCTGTCCTTGGAACCAGCGGTGCTCCGTAGGCGTACAAGGGGCTACGCAAGTACGCAGGCAAAAAGATGCCATGCCGTGCTTGCGCTGGTGTGTTTGGGGGACAGGAGCCACACTGGGCCAGAGGTTCTGGCAGCTCTGCAGGGGCAGGCCGAGAGGTGGTTGACGCCACGTCAGCTTAAGCCAGGAATGGTCGTTTCTGACAATGGCACCAACCTCCTCTCCGCCCTGCGACAGGGGCAGCTCACCCATGTGCCCTGCATGGCTCACGTCCTCAACCTGGTGGTGCAGCGGTTCTTGGGCAGGTTCCCAGGCTTACAGGATGTCCTGAGGCAGGCCAGGAAAGTCTGTGTGCATTTCCGCCAATCTTATAATGCCAGTGCTCGGCTGACTGAGCTGCAAAAGGAGCTGAACCTGCCCAAGAACCGCCTAATATGTGACATGCCCACCAGGTGGAACTCAACGTTGGCCATGCTGCAGCGACTGCACACGCAGCAGAGGGCCATCAATGAGTACCTTTGCGACTATGGCACCAGGACAGGGTCAGGGGAGCTTGTTTTTTTTTCCCCACGTCAGTGGAGCATGATCAGGGATGCATGCACTGTCCTCTCACCATTTGAGGAGGCCACGAGGATGGTGAGCAGTGACAGTGCATGCATCAGTGACACTGTCCCTCTTGTCCACCTGTTGGAGCATACGCTGCGTGGGATAATGGACAGGGCACTTGAGGCAGAACAGAGGCAGGAAGAGGAGGACTTCCTTGCCTCTCAAGGCCCCCTTTATCCGGACAGTGTTCCTTCTGTCCCACCCATCACACAGGAAGAGGATGAGGAGGAGGAGGAGGAGGAGGAGGAGGATTGTGTGAGCATGGAGGTGGAGCCTGGCACTCAGCATCAGCAGCAGCAGTCTTTTAGGGATGATGTACAGTCCCAACAAACCAGTGGACTTGTACGTGGCTGGGAGGAGGTGGCTGGCGATCATGTCATCCTCAGTGACCCAGAAGACTCCGGACCGAATGCCTCAGCTAACCTACGCTGCATGGCCTCCCTGATCCTGCAAAGCCTGCGGAAGGATCCTCGTGTTCTTCGGATCAAGGAGAGGGACCATTACTGGCTGGCCACTCTCCTTGATCCGCGGTACAAGGGTAAGGTTGCGGACCTTATCTTGCCGTTGCAGAGGGAGCAGAGGATGAGACATCTCAGGGAGGCCTTGCAGAAAGGTCTGTGCAACACGTTCCCAGAAACTGGGAGGCTACAAACTCCTGGTCCTGGGCGACGAGTTGCTGAGGCTTCGGTCAGTAGCAGAAGGAGCGGTGGGGAAGGTGGACGTCTGACCGATGCGTTCAGACAATTTTTTAGTCCGCAGCCCCAAGGTATGATCGGTTCCAGCAACCATCGCCAGCGTCTGATATACATGGTGCAGGAATACCTTGGGGCAAGGTCAGACTTGGACACCTTTCCCACCGAAAATCCTCTGGCTTACTGGGTCCTGAGGATGGATCACTGGCCAGAGCTTGCACAGTATGCAATTGAGCTACTGGCCTGTCCTGCCTCCAGCGTTCTTTCCGAACGCACATTCAGTGCTGCTGGAGGATTTGTCACCGATCATAGGGTGCGCCTGTCCACCGCCTCGGTTGATCGACTGACCTTCATCAAAATGAATCAGTCTTGGATCACCACCAGCTACCAGGCACCTGAGGCGGATATAACCGAATAATTTTTAATATCACATCCCTTCAAGACTGCCTATGCTGATGCTGAGTGACTGTCCTCTTATGTTCACTGACTATCCTCTTCCTCCTCCTCAATGATCCATGCCACCACACCAGTGCCTAAGGCACAATTTTTCAGCCCCTGTTTAACAGGGGCGTGTACATACAATTTTTATAAAAAAATGCTTCGCAACACGTGTGACTGCTGTGCTCCAAGTACAGTATCTGTGAGGGGTTGCAGTGTTGTGGTACCAGCACCAGTGCCTAAGGCAAATTTTTTCAGCCCCTGTTTAACCGGGGCGTGTACTTACAATTTTTTAAAAAAATGCTTCGCAACACGTGTGACTGCTGTGCTCCAAGTACAGTATCTGTGAGGGGTTGCAGTGTTGTGGCACCAGCACCAGTGCCTAAGGCACAATTTTTCAGCCCCTGTTTAACAGGGGCGGGTAATTACAATTTTTTTTTAAAAAAATGCTTCGCAACACGTGTGACTGCTGTGCTCCAAGTACAGTATCTGTGAGGGGTTGCAGTGTTGTGGCACCAGCACCAGTGCCTAAGGCACAATTTTTCAGCCCCTGTTTTAACAGGGGCGGGTAATTACAAATCTTGATCTAATAGTTCACAGCAGGGCCCATTCCTGCGCCCACCAAGAGTAACTATGAGGGCCTACAGTCTTGTGGCAACACCGTCCACCACCACCGCCAAAGGCCCAATTTTTCTGCCCTGTTCATCAGGTGCTTGCAATTACAAATCTTGATCTAATAACTCACAGCAGGGCCCATTCCTGCGCCCACCAAGAGTAACTATGAGGGCCTACAGTCTTGTGGCAACACCGTCCACCACCACCGCCAAAGGCCCAATTTTTCTGCCCTGTTCATCAGGTGCTTGCAATTACAAATCTTGATCTAATAACTCACAGCAGGGCCCATTCCTGCGCCCACCAAGAGTAACTATGAGGGCCTACAGTCTTGTGGCAACACCGTCCACCACCACCGCCAAAGGCCCAATTTTTCTGCCCTGTTCATCAGGTGCTTGCAATTACAAATCTTGATCTAATAACTCACAGCAGGGCCTATTCCTGCGCCCACCAAGAGTAACTGTGAGAGCTTACAGTCTTGTGGCAACACCGTCCACCACCACCACCACCACCCCCAATTTTTCTGCCCTGTTCAACAGGTGCATGCAATTACAAATCTTGATCTATTAACTCACAGCAGGGCCCATTCCTGTGCCCACCAGTCTTGTGGCTACACCAACATCTAATAGGGCAAATTTCTGCAGAGTATATACGCCAGGCCCCTACTTTCAAACATCCAACTTACAAACGACTCCTACTTGCAAATGGAAAGAGAAAACAGGAAGTGAGAGGAAATCTACCCCTAGGAAGGGAAATTCTATCCTGTTAGATTTAATTTGGGAAAAAGGTATCTCCTCTCTACTGATACTTTATCACCAATCCTTGTTTCAATTAAAACCCCACTTTTTCCAAAAACATTTGTCATTGGGACGGAAAGTTAGGTGACATGTTCTGAACAGATGTGCAAAGACAGCAA
>JAQSEC010000876.1:0-14854 GCA_028564925.1 Lithobates sylvaticus
TGCGAAACTCTAATATGCTTTGCTCACATTTCATGTCTGAGGTTTACAACCACGTTAAGGGTTCCGCTTTTGTTTAATTTGACGCAGGCATTGACTGATGTAAAAGAAAAAAAAGGTTAAGTGTTGTGCTTTTAGGATCATGATGAACTTAATAAAAAAAAAAAAAAATGCACAACAATGACATTACTATTATCCCAAAGAAGTTTTTTTTTTTTTTTTTGTTGCATTTTTTTTTCTTTAACATGAGGAGTTAAACCATTTTCATCCAAATGGAACCTAATTTACCAATACTAAAAAAAGTGCTTGTAAAACTTGATTCTGAAAATACATTTGCAATGTTTGCATACATGAAGACTTTTTCAGAGAAACCAAGGCAAATACTGTGTGCGTGACATCTGTCTGCCTTTTTTCCTGACTGTCCCCTGAGCTCAGGGCATGTTGTGTTCTTTAGTCTGGAGCATCTGCTCTTTTGCTGTTTAACGAACAGATAGAACTGTTCCATGAGCCATAGTAATATATGCCCCGTCTGCCTTCTCCCCAGTGTAATGTGTCTGAGGGCACATATAAATTGGTGAGGCTTAAAATTGTGCAAGGCCTAAAATTGCACAAGCCTTCAGGGAACACAACCAACAATGTAGACATCAGCCATTTTTTTTTTTTTTTAACTTGCCTTTAAAGATTGGACCTATATAACTTTTTTGAACCATCCATTAAAATGATCAGAGGGTCCGAGGATCCCGGGTCGGAGCTCCATGTTGGGCCGTAATCCAGTAAACCTTTTTTTTGCAGTTCCACAAGTAAGGGCTCTTTCACACGGACGGTCCGTATGTCCGTTTTTCATCCATCCGTTTTCGGATGAAAAACGGACATGCATGTATCCCTATGGGATAGCGGGTGTCAGCGCATGAACACCCGCTCTCATCCGTGCCCGCTCTGCTCCGTTTCTGCAGACGGAGGAAAACCCTATTTTTTTTCATCCGTCTGCAGAGCGGATCGGATACTGACGGACTCTACGGTCCGTCGTCACCCGATCCCCATAGGGGAGAGCGGCGCTCTGACAGGTCCGTCCCTGCACAGTGTGCAGAGACGGACCTGTCATCTTCCTGCTCAGCGGAGATCGCTCCGGCGATCCCCGCTGAGCAAGCAGATATCCACGGGGCGGATCTGCACTGATCCACCCCGTGTGAAAGAGCCCTAAGGCTTCCACGTCTCCCTCAGTACTGGTTTTCTTTTGAAGCCTATTGAATCAATTTTTTAATGCGCTAAATAGATTCCAGGTGCATCAAAACAAAATCTGTTCATTTTCTTAAGTGACCACAGCCTGAGTAGGAAAGCCTGTCTTTTGGCAGCAGCTGCAGAGAGAAGCGGCTGCTCTCTGTGTGGAAGCAGTGGTCTCATTGCAGAGGCCTGACTTGTCCACTGCTGAGTCAGACCTACAATTTTGCAATCAACAATATGGTGTGGTGCTCCCTGCTAATTGGAGAGCTTTAGCTGTGACTCAACAAAGGGAAAGTCTGACTTTCTGTGAAGAGATCGCTGCTTCCTTAAAGGTCCCGCTCTGCAGCATGCTGGCAGGGGGAAGGCTTTTCTATTCAGGCTGTAGCTGACTTTTTAACTCTAACTTGCTGTAAGACTTTGCACTTTTTTGGTCTGATGCACCTGGAATGTGTTTTTTGCTCATTTAACCGCTTCAGCCCCGGAAGATTTTACCCCCTTCCTGACCAGAGCACTTTTTTACAATTTGGCACTGCGTCGCTTTAACTGACAATTGCGCGTCGTACAACGTGGCTCCCAAATAAAATTGACGTCCTGTTTTTCCCACAAATAGAGCTTTCTTTTGGTGGTATTTTATCACCTCTGCGGTTTTTATTTTTTGTGCTGTAAACAAAGAGCGACGATTTTGAGAAAAAAACGCATTATTTTTTACATTTTGCTATAATAAATATCCCCCAAAAATATATATAATTTTTTTTCCCTCAGTTTAGCCGATATGTATTCTTTTACATATTTTTGGTAAAGAAAATCGCAATAAGCGTTTGGTTTGCGCAAAAGTTATAGCGTTTACAAAATAGGGAATAGTTTTATGACGCATCGGAAAATTTTTACACATTTTTGGGACCATTGCATTAATACAGCGATCGATGCTATAAAATTGCATTGATTACTGTAAAAATGTCACTGGCAGTGAAGGGGTTAACCACTAGGGGGCGGGAGGGGTTAAGTGTATCCTAGTGGTGTGTTTCTAACTGTCTGGGGGCATGGCTGTGTGACACCACACTGATCGCTGCTCCAGATGACAGGGAGCAGATGATCATGTCATTAGGCAGAACGGGGAGATGCTGTTTACATCAGCATCTCCCTGTTCTTGAGCTCCGTGACCCGATCGCGGGTATCTCCGCGGCGATCAAGTCCGCGGGACCCGCTGGCACGGTCATGGAGCTTGCCCGCGCCTGCACGGTGGGAAATTCAAAGTAACGTACAGGTGCGTTACTTTGCCCAGCCGTGCCATTCTGCCGACGTATATGTTCAGGAGCCGGTCGGGAACCAGTTAAACAATTTCAAAATCAATAACGTAAAATTTAACTATCTAATTTTTTACCTCCTGTAACATCTCTAAAATACACCCCTTTTAACCAATGAAACCACCAAGCTACTCGTTCACTCCCTTGTTATCTTTTTCTCCTTTGACTATTGCAACTCCCTTCTAATAGGCCTCCCTCAGGCTAGCCCCTCTTCTGTCTATCACAAATGCTCCTGCCAGACTTCTCTACCTTACTAATTACTTCTTTCTGCCAATCCCTCCACTGGCTTCTGATTGCCCAACAAATTTAATTCCATTATAACAACATCATACTAAGCTATTCGCAACTCTGCCTCAAGCTAAATCTCCAGTCTCGTCTCCCAATATCACCCAACCCATCCTTTCTGCTCCTCCCAAGACCACCTTGCTCTCTAGGTCCACTTGTCTCCTCCAATGCTTGCTTCTAGGACTTGTCCAGAGCCTCCCCCATCCTCTGGAACTCTCTACCTCAATCTGTCTGACCGTGTCCTACTGTGTCCACCTTCGGGCAATCCCCCTGCAAAATCCTCTCTTCGGGAATCCTGCCCCTACCTAACAACTGAACTTTTAATTAGTCCATCATTTCATCCCTCATAGTTATTACCTTTTTTTTATAACTTTCCCCACCCTATTGTAAGCTCTTATGAGCACGGCCCTCCTAACCCTATTGTATTGTAACTGTATTTTCTCCCATTTTTATTGTACAGCGCTGCACCGTATAAACTGTATAATGATTTAGCTCAGTCTTACCGATTTTTTGTTTTATGCTGTTGGAGTTGTAGATGAAAAGGCTTCATAATTACAGGTGGATGTACGTTTTTTCCGTCTGAAGAGGATGGGACACGCATGTAATCAGTCATTGTAGCTCTTTCTTTGTTAGCCCTACTTGTATAGAATTACAGTAATTTTGGTGGAAAGATTATTCGATCAACAATGCACCAACCCGTCCCAAGGACTTGTTGAGCCCTGCATTGCCTTTGTATAGTTGAGGTGCTTTTACTGCAGTAATGAAATATGTTGTCTGCCATTGTTTACCTCCTGAGAATATTAAGCCTGGTACACACTACATTTTTTTTTTTTTTTAATGCAACCCGACAGTGCCGGTCGGGAGCCGCTGTACTAATCATGTGAAGTTACTCCAGCGATCTACTCTGCTGAGCTGTTGTGTTCTGACAGGGGGATCGCCCCCCCCCCCCCCACTAGAACACTGATCAGAGTCCTCTGCCATTGACTAAGAAGGCTGATCTGGAGTTTTGTTCGGCTGCTGGTTTTCCAGAATGCATGTCTGACAGAAGCCGGCCAAATGGTTTCAGCTCCTCCATACATTTTCTATAGGATTAAGGTCTGGAGACTGGCTAGGCCACTCCATGATTTTAATGTGCTTCTTCTTGAGCCACTCCTTTGTTGCCTTGGTGGTATGTTTTGGGTCATTGTCATGCTGGAAGACCCATCCATGACCCATCTTCAGTGTTCTGGCTGAGGGAAGAAGGTTCTCATCCAAGATCTTACAATACATGGCCCCGTCATACACACGGGCAGAATGTTGGCTGGTATTTTTTTGTACCGGCAAATGTCTCCCAACATTCTGCCCATGTGTATGGGGCTTTAGTTTCTGGCTTTCGTACCTCCATGAGTAAAACCTGGTATACACTAGTAAAATATTTTAGAAATTTTTGCATTTTAATAAAGTTGGTTAGATTTTCTAGCTATTAGTGGGGTCATATCGATGTTTGTTTTCGACTGCAGTGACAAGAAAATTCCTCCTGAGGATGTTGCGTCAGGGGGGGAATTCTTCCTGATAGCCACGTGACCTGTGTGGAAACGCGTAGTGGCAGGGCTCACTGGATGCTGTGATCGCATAGAGGAAATAGTGGGACTGGTAATAGTATTGATGAACCAGTTTGCAAGGAGGATTGTGCTGAAACTTATTTTTGTTGACGGTGCATGGGATCACCCTTTTTTGAATGTGAGTTTACTACTGGTATGTGGGAGTGAGTCACTAAAAGTTGTTTTAAAAGGTTAAGCACTATGGTAGGGCTGCAACTAACGATTATTTTCATAATCGATTAGTTGGCCGATTTATTGTTTTGATTAATCGGTTAATAACCATAAAAAAAATATGGTGTATAATTTAGTTATGTGTAAAGTTTAAAAAAAAGCTATTTATTCTTAAATATCTCTATGCAGTGGTAAATTATAAATAAACCAACTATATGGTTAGGGAGCAAAATATCAAATCCACTCTGAGAATAACAGACAGAAGAGATATACTTTATATACTAAGTGCCTGACCCTTTACAAATACGCAGTGGCTGAAAAAAGCATAGACGTGAACGTGTCCCATAGGAAACCATGTAAATGAACTGTAGTGCGTTTCTGCAAAAAGCACCAACAAACACACAGATGTAAACCAGGCCTAAGACGTTTAGTAACATAACGGGGTTAAGAAAACTAAAATTAGCCCTTTATAGTACAAAAAAAGGAGATAATCACTACTGTAAGGGGTTCATTTTTAATTTCAGTAAGGGGTTCATTTTTTTACTGTAGAACTGTGAAAGTAATATTTACAGTAGCGATTATTTGCTCTTTTTGTACTATAAAGGGCTCATTTTAGTTTCTTTTTAACCCCATTATGTTACTGGCCGATTAATCGATTATGGAAATGGTAATCGATTAATTGTCGATTTAATCGATTAGTTGTTTCAGCCCTACACTTTGGAGTGTTTTTTTTCTTGTATGTAGCCGAGTGGAAGAGAGGGGGGGGATGGAGAAAGTTTTTCGTAAAGGGGAATGGGATAATGTGTGAAGGCATTGGATTGTAAATCCAGTATAAGCTGAAGCTGTTGCTAACAGGAAAAATCACCCCCACGGAGCGACGAAGAGTCCACTAAAAAAAGGATACAAACCTTTTTATATGATTCTACCTTGGACGGTTTACAGATTCCCGGTGGAGGGCATAGGTGGTGGTGGTGGCACAGAAGTGTGAAGTGTTGGATCACTATCTGGGTGAATTTTAAAGCGGTTCTTCACACATTTCATTTAGTAAATCTCTTTGCCTTCCAAATTAGGCAAAGAGTACTAAATGAAATGTGTTGGTTTTTTTTTTTTTTTTTTTTTTTTTTTTTTACTTACCTTGTAATTGATGACTTCCTGTCTTCTGTCTCTTCGGGGGGTGGGCGGGGTCTCTGCGTCGATCGTCGTCACGCCGCACTGTCTCCTGGGATCTGGTGTCATTGATCCCAGGAGTCAGTGCGGGGCATCTTCCGAAATCTCGCGAGATTTCGGCCACATCTTCCGAAATCTCGTGAGATGTCGGCAGATGTGCCGTTACTGCGCACGCGCGAGTAACGGCGGTGCATGCTGGGCCATCTAAAGTGCCTGTGGGGTTTCACATGCCCACAGGCAAGATGGACCCCAGCAGACAAGAAGACAAGAAGAAGATGAAAACCGGCGGCGATCGAGATGGAAGATGGAACAGGTAAGTCCCCCAATTGAGCTATATGCCCTTGGCATATAGCCCAAAAATAAAGAGTGCAGAACCGCTTTAAAGAAGCACAACAAGAACAGTTTTGGAGATACTTTTTATTCATAATTTCACTTGCACGTATGGTTTGACATGGTTCTCAAAAAAAAAAGGGTAATTTTGCTAACGCATGAATGTAAAATAAGCGCTACACTCTTTGGAAGGTATAAATCTCCTTCTTCGAAACATTCGGGAAGGAGGACAACCTAGCATTTAAACATTTTTAGAAAAAATCAATACTGGCCGCCCCTTTTTTTTTTTTTTTGGTTTCCTTTTAGCATTTTCCGTGAGAGCTACCATGTCGGTGAGGTAAATGGTGGGTGACATTTATCTTTTCTCTGTACCGCTTGCTTTTTCGGGCTGTTATCTGGCATGATAATGGTTTGCAGCTGACGGCTCATTTGGAAAATCATGTTTCTTGTCTTTCTCCTCCCTTCTACTTTTTTTTTTCTTTTTTTTTTTTTTTTTCCTTCCTTTAAATGTACATTGGGGCTTGTAAGACCTATTCTGCAAGAGTTGGCAGCAGAACAGTTCTCACATTCAGCCTTGTTAGGATATTTTTGCTGTGGGTGTGTATGCTAAATGTCAACTGCCTGGCCTCTTCCAAAGTTATTTAAATTGGTCAGAGATCAAGTTTGATGTTTAACTCAAAGAATTACATTTATTCTGAGGATAGAAGCTGAATTCACATTAGGAATGCTTTGTGGCTGTAATTAGGTATTTTTTTTATTTTTTTTGATCTTCGTATTTTCATTATCTTGGACACGTTTACAGCTTAAAACCAGCATAGAACCTTTGGAATGGCATTTTACAGTATGCTAGAAGATTCAGGTCTTTTTGCGCTTTTTGGTAATTTTATTGAATAAACACTTTAACATTTACAGTCCATTTCCCTGATGCTGAACATTGCAGAAAGCCAACTAAATGACCCAAATGAACAGTAAAAGGCTGAAGAAACTGAAATCTAGGGCTGCAACTAACTATTATTTTCATAATCGAATTATTTGGCCGATTTTATTGTTTCGAATAATCGGTTAATAACCTTAAAAAATAAAGTGTGGTGTATAATTAATTTATTTAATATGTAAAGTTTAAAAGAAAAAGGCAATTTATTTTTAAATATCTCTATGCAGTGGTAAATATAAATAACCAACTATATGGTTAGGGAGCAAAATATTTAGTCCACTGAGAATAACAGACAGAAGAGATATATACTTTTTTGGCCAATTAGTTCTTGGGCAGATTAAAAAACACAAATTGCTGCAAAAACGCATTACATGCTTTTCTGCAGCGTCTCCGTTGATGTATATTGAACCAAAAAAGCACAGTTTTGCGTAAAAAAAAAAATAAAAAAAAAAAGTCCCCGACCCTTTCCAAACAGCAGCGGCTGAAAAAAGCGTAGATGTGAACGTGTCCCATAGGAAACCATGTAAATGAACTGTAGTGCGTTTCTGCAAAAAGCATAAAAAAACAGAGGCGAACCAGGTCTAAGATGTTTAGTAACATAATGGGGGTTAAAAAAAACTAAAATTAGCCCTTTGTAGTACAAAAAAAAAAAAGCAGATAATCACTACTGTAAGGGGTTCATTTTTTTTACTGTAAAACTGTGAAAGTAATATTTACAGTAGCAATTATTTGCTCTTTTCGTACTATAAAGGGCTAATTTTTTATTTTTTTTAACCCCATTATGTTACTGGCCGATTTAATCAATTATGAAAATAGTAATCGATTAATTTCATAATCGATTAGTTGTTTCAGCCCTACTGAAATCTCCTTCCTAACCAGATCAATTTTCAGCTTTCAGTGGTCTCGCACTTTGCATGACAATTGAGTCATGCAACACTGTGCCCATATGATATTTTTGTCTTTTTTTTTTTTTTTTCACACAAAGGGATTTCTTTTGGTGGTATTTGAACACCACTGGGTTTTTTTTTTTTTTGCGTTTATAAATGAAAAAAGACAAAAAAAATATATATATATATATTTTATTTATTTTTTTTCTTTTCTTTGTTTCAGTTATAACATTTTGCAAATTAGTAATTTTTCTTCATAAATTTTGGCCAAAATATATACTGCTACATATCTTTGGTAAAAATAATATACACTTATTTGGGTTGTCTTTGTGAAAGTTATAGAGTACAAACTATGATGAAAATCTCTGAAAATTGATCACACCTGATGTACTGATGGCCTATCATTTCTTGAGATACTAAGCCAGGAATGTACTAATGCCCCCAAATGACCAATTTCTGCAAAGTAGACATTCCAAGGTATTTAGTATTGGTGTGGTTTTTTTTTTAAGTTGTATTTATTTATTTATTTTTTTCCCTCACAATTCTTTGCAAAATGTTTTATTTATTTATTTTTTTTCCACAAAAATTGTCAGCTTATTTCTCACACAGCATATGCATACCACAAATGAAACCCCAAAATACATACTCCTCCATAGGTATGGCGATACCAGGTGTGCAAGACTTTTTTTTTTTTTCACAGCCTGGCCACGTACAGAGGCCCAACATGCAGGGAGCATCAGGTGTTCTAAGGACATAAATTGCATATTTCATTTCTAGACTACCTCTTACACTTTTGAAGGCCTGGAGCACCAGGACAATCGAAAAAATGCCCCAAAAAAGACCCAATTTTGTAAGGCAAACATCCCAACGTATTATCTATAAGGCATTATGAGTCTTTTAAACGTGTAATTTTTTTTTTTTTGTCCAAGTTTTTTGAAAACATCATTTTTTTTTTACTTGTCCATGTATAAGATATTTCTAACACATAGCATGTACATGGCAAAAATTGCACCCCAAAATAAGTATGAGTATGGTGATGCCACATACAGAGGCCCAGAATGCAGGGAGCACCATCAGTCGTTATAGGAGCATAAATTACACCTCTAATTTGACTACCGATTACACTTTTGTGAGACACAGATGGGCACTGATGTGGCATGGATGGGCAGAGATCAGCGCTGTGGGCACTTCAGATCCAGCCAACAGCACCGCTGCACCCGGCTCCTTCTCCTTCCTCTCCTTGCACGCTGTACTGATCGGTGCGAGGGCAGGAGCTGAACTGGACATGCTCGTTCCGTCATTGGACGGGGAGATCACATGGTAAAGGGCCGCTGTCATTGGCCCTTTACCCGGTTCCGTGACGCACCGGGTCCGGAGGACCAGACTGTCATGGACATTCCCAGCCTCCCAGAGTTATCCGACCACGCTGTAGCCGTCATTCGGCTATGGCCCGGTCGGCAACTGGTTAATAGGATTTTCAGTTTTGGTGAGACTCCCAATTGTTAACTACTTCTAAAGGGATGCAGACACTAAAACTTTCCTCATTAGAAGACTGCAAGGGCATCAGCTGATTAGAATGGATTCACAACCATTTAGGAACCAGACTTCCAAGGGCCTCGTAGAACATACAACTTTTTCTTTAGAAACAAAAACGGGTTGAAGGGCCGGTTCAGACTGCTGCGATGTCCGAGATCGGATATGATTTGCACTGCAGTGCAAATCGCATGCGATCTCTGTGCGATGCAATTTCAGCCATACAGATAGTATGGCTGAACTCGCATGGCATTCGGACCAAACTCGCACAGGACCCTTTTTTTGGTCCGCAGCAGAATCGGATCGCATGGGGGAATTAGGCCATTTTGAAAGGCAGAGGCTTTAGCTACTAGTAGGGTCATGGGTGTTAGATTGAGGCTCGGTTCTCACTGCCGCAACATGAGATCTGACGTGAGAACCTAAGTCGCATGCCTTGTCAAAATCGTTGTTTCCCTATGAGAGCCGTCTTAACTGATACTACACAAGTCGCTTTGACTTTATAAAAGGTTCCTGCACTACTTTGGTCAGATCTGGGTGAGATTTCAGCCCTTGTACAGGCTCCTAAAATGGCATCCAATTTGGAAGGAAGTCATAGGTCAAAGGCAAGGTAGTACGACTTTGCCGTCGCAGCAGTGTGCACCGAGCCTATATGAGACCTTCTTTTTAGTTTTTATTTTATTTTATTTTATTTTATTTGTAAAATCCTGAACAGAAAATGTTGACAAGTCCATTCTATATTCTATTTAAACAGGATGGGAAAAAAATGTAAACTCTTCTTCTTCTTCTAATCGTAAGTTTGAGCTTTAAGTCAGAATAGCTGCTCAAAACAAGCGATCGGCACAGTCACCTTTGTCCTTGTACATTTCTTGAGTGTTTTTGTCTTTCTCTAATCCTTTCTGTACAAAGGCACACTTTCCAGGCTGTGCTTCCTTACTTGGTAGAATGCTTTGTAAGGCTTCTCACACTCTGCTTTCCAAACAGTTTGTAGAAGAACCATAATACTGTGGTGATCCTAAATATAGATATCCTCCTCGAGAGGATGGGGATCAGCATTTGTTTACTGCAAGCCTTCGTTTTCAGAAATCATTTCTTTCCCAGAATGAAATGTTGAAGTCCAAACCCAGCATGAAGTGTGAGATAAATGAAGTTTAGTAAATGCAGTTTACGGAGGGGGAAGACCAGGCTCGGCATGCCTCATTCTCCACTCTTTATATTCAAGACAAATTTATAATCCTTTCCCTTGCGCTAATGCTGCAAGTCCAGAATACTATTGTTAAAGTATGTGTTCAGTCTTGCAAAATTGTCTTGTATTTTTGAAGATATTTTTTTATTTTCAATAAAAATTTGTTCCTGTTTATTTTAGTAACGAAGAGTATTAAAGTTTTTATTTTTTTTTTATTTTTTCTCTTAACTGGATTCAACAGCATAAAACCTTTTTTATTTTGTATAAATTTTTTTTTTCTCTAATGCGAGCAAGGATTGTTATAAATTTCAGTACTTCATAGCAACCATGGGAAATGGGAATTCCCTTTTAAGATAAATTAGTTTACCAAGGTGTAAAAAAATATATTGTTCGATACCTTGGCCTTCCAACTCTCAGGGATATCTAGCTTCTATTCACTATGAGCCCGGTCAGGACAATTCCCAGGAGCCAAGTAGCTTAGTGACTACGGCAAGTGCGAAAATATGAATTCTAGACAAACATGGGAAAAGTGTTGTTTATAAAAGTGTTTAAACCCACAACAGTAAAATCGGTCTGTATATGCAGTAAAGCATGCTTGGAATACTCATTGTGGAACCTGACGGGTTAATTCTCTGCATTGTGTAAAAAGGCTGTTTGAACCTGTCTTCACTGATCCTCCCCTTCTTCCTCAGTCCCCAAACCATCTCTTGCTAGTACAGAGCCTTGGCGGCAAGCTGCACATGCTCAGTTTGGTGTGTATTGCTAACATTATTTTTTTATTTTTTTTTTATTTAAGCTTTTTTTTTTTTTTTTTTTTGGGAGGGCACATGTGATCAGCACAGGGTGAATCGGGCACTCACCAGATAGAGGGGCAATTTTTATCCAAGGACGGGTTTTATTGCACCACCTCCCCATAATAAAGACATTACGAGAGAACTGTAGAGATGGGAGTTTTGAGGTGCAAAATTACTGAAATTGAAAACAAAATCAAATTTACAAAATGTTATTAAATAAACATTAAAAAATTTAATCGACATATGAAAATTCATACGGTCAAGTTGAACTGGTACATAAGGTTTTACTAAAGCTCCTGAGGAAGCCATGGCGAAACATGTAGAGCCGAAAATCCTTTGTACCACGACCGTATGAATTTTCACATGTTGTTGTTAATATTTTTTAATGTTTATTTAAGAAAATTTAGTAAATTTTCGTTTTTTTGTTTAATTTTGCATCTCCAAAACTCCCATTTCTAACTTTCTCTCGTAGGGTCAGGTGTTGATTCACCTTTTAATTTTTTTCATTTCCCAGTCCCTGCTGCACTTGCCTCCATGGGTGATATTTTTATTGTCCACCTGGACAGATGAAATGGTCCTGGGGTTTAAAAACCCACGCCGTTCTTTCTCCAGAGTTGCTACAATGGATCAGAGCTGTTCTGATAGCTCACGCCCCAGTGCTTTGGTTTTCAGTCCCTGGTAACCAGCCGGATTTAATTAATTTTTTTGTTAAAACTTGAAAAATGCATTATGCCTGAAAACGCATGTGAACACATGAGCAATGTGTGCATTGTAAATTGCTTTAAAAATGCATAGACATGGTCACCTTGCTTAATACCAGTCTGTTTGGGAAGCATCCTCCAGCTTTGCAGAGTTGCGGCATCAGTTGGTGGACAGAACAGTCATGAAAATATCCAAAATCATAACATTGTTAACCAGAACAGGAGGTGGGGATCTACCACTGATTCCTGTTCATGTGATATCTAAGAGGGCATTTCATCTCCGTTTGGATAGACTTCTCCCACTTGCCTCTCTGGGAAAGTGAGAAAAAGCTCCATATCATGACGACAACAACAAGAAAATAAAACCCTGACAAGAGTGCTGACTAAGGATTTAAACAGAAGTCAGCTGTCATTTTCAGGCCAACGAACTGCACTGCTCTCCTGTCCCACCAGGGAGCCCGGGACTGACATCGGCACCAAAGGAACTGAATGGGGACCGGATCCTCCCCGATCGGCTCTATGGTGTAAGAAACCTGAAGTGATGAGTATTTTGTCACTTCAAGTTTCTCCAAAATGAAAACAAGCCATTGTAAGCATCTGGTCAAATCGATCTAGGTTGGATCAGATGCTTTTTAAGAGAGATCTGGGGTCTAAGCGTCACCTATTGAGATTTTTAAAGTGGAGGGCCACCCTGAAAAACAAAACTACATAAAAATGTTAGTACAAATTTAAAATGAAAAAAAAAAAGAATTTTTTTTTTTTTTTTTTTTTTTTACTTGCCAGAAATGGCTGTTGCTAGGCAGATAGTCCCAAGCTGCCTCTTCCTGTTCCTCGGTGCTGTTCTCCTAGCGCCGCCTTCTAGTGAATGGGGCGTGGTGTGTTATGGGAACTGTGTCCCACAACACATCGCGTTCCCCATTCACAAATTCGACTCGCGCAATGCGCAGTAGGCCGCGCGCCGACTCGCGCATGCGCAGTAGGAAACGGGCAGCGCTCACTGCCAGTTTCCCTTACTGAGGATGGCGGCACTGGAACCAGATCGCCGAGGGACATCTCGGCCTCCACGACCGACATCACGGGCGCCCTGGGAGGGTAAGTGTACTTATTAAAAGTCAGCAGCTACTTTTTTTTTTTTTTTTAGCTGCAGACTTTTAAAAAAATTTATTTTATTTTTTTTAGGTGAAACACCGCTTTTAAGTACTATATTTTGGAGTCGTTACACAATTTTTAAGCGTGACATGTTAGGTGTATATTTACTCGGCGTAAATTTTTTGGGGATTTTTACCAAACAATTTGGGTAATCTATTAAAGGTATTTATTTTTTTTAATTTGTGTTAGAAAAAACCTCAAACGCAAACACGGTGTGACTTAAAAAATGTAAACGCCCACGATTATATTCATTAGGGCTTCTGCTTAAAATATTAAAATTATGTTTGGTAGTTCTAAGTTATTACCAAAAAATAGATTTTTACATGTAGGAGAGAAGTGTCAGAATAGGCCTGGTCTTCAGGCGGTTAAGCGGATGACTAAAGACAAAAAGATATATTTTCTCTCTCTCTCTCTCTTCTCTTCTCTCTTCTCTCTCTCTTTTCTCTCTCTCTCTCTTTTCTTCTCTCTCTTTCTCTTCTCTCTCTTCTCTCTCCTCTCTCTCTCTCTCTCTCTCTCTCTCACTCTCTCTCTCTCTCCCCCCGCTGTACTCCAGGGATATGCAATTAGCGGACCTCCAGCTGTTGCAAAACTACAAGTTCCATTATGCCTCTGGGTGTCATGCGTGTGGCTATCAGTTTTGCTATGCCTCATGGGACATGTAGTTCTGCAACAGCTGGATGTCCACTAACTGCATATCCCTGGTGTATGCTCTCCAGAAGCTTTTTTGACCACTTCACGCCTGGCCTGTAGACAAATGTGGGTCGTGGTGGGGTTTTGTTATCCTGAGTAGATGTCATATGTTGTCCTGTTGGAAAGCGTAGATCGTGGGGCCACGCAGCGGCACGATCTGTCACTGGCCGATGACTGATCAGAGTACTGTCTCACTGCCGGTACCATGTGTCCACCGTGACGAATCGCAGCAGGTCACATGACAGTTGTGTACAATGGATGGCTTTCTTTTATGCCACCAAATGTGTACAATGGTGTTGCTAGCTGTGATTGGTCAATTTTGACTAAATGCTACAGACAGGGCCAATCGAAGCCCATCTGTAGCTTTTTTTTTTTATTTTAGCTTTGACCAATCACCTCTAACCACAAAAAAAAAAACGACTGCTTGAATCAGTTTCATTCAGTAAAATGCTTATAGCAATGTATTGCACTGCTATAAGCAAACCTAATGTGTGTAAAAATCCTGATAATTTTACCCTAGAGCAGTACAATGTTAGAATGGTAACATTATATTGCTCTGGTCAGTGTGCTAAAAAAAAAAAAAAAATCCATAAAGGGGGAAAAAAAAAGTTAAAAAAAAAAAAAAAAAAAAAACTTTTTTTTTTTTTTTTGTACCAGTCAATGACCCTGATCGCTGCCACACCAGTTATATGATGCTTTAGTAAGCCTTTTTTTATTTATTTATTTTTTTTATTTCGTCATTCTCCAAAAAAATTATAAAAATACAACTTCAAAAAAACCTGCCATGCCTCTTACTAAATACCTTGCACTGTCTACTTTCCAAAAACTGGAAATTTGGGTGGGGGGTGGGTGTGGCATTTCTGTCCTGGTATTTTAGGGCCTTAAAAAAATGCAAGGCTATCGATACAATTTTCAGATATATACCATA
>JAQSEC010002290.1:0-10360 GCA_028564925.1 Lithobates sylvaticus
CAACAAAGTGCTGAAGTTGTCTGTAGCGCCATTCATCCATCGGGAAGCGCCCAAATTGGGAGCGTAGCCATTCCAAGGGAACCAGGCCTTGTTCGTGAATGAACCTTCCGCATCGCGTCTCACCATCCCTCGCCCACATGCCAAAGTAAGGCAGGTGTTCCCCAGGAGCGAACCAGGGGAAGCCTCCCAGGGGTGCGAGTAGGGAAACCGGTTGCGACAAACGCTCCCTTGTATTTAGTTTGTCCCATAATCTCAGCACGTGGACAGAGGTCGGGGAGACATACCTCGAGAGGCCTCGATGGGTTCGGGGGAGCCATGGCGCATGAGACAAGTTACGACCTGCTATAAACTTTTCAAGGGATACCCAAGACTTAGTTGCAGTATGATGCTGCCAATCTAGCACCCTCTGTAGGGCTACTGCTTCATAATACCTACGTATAGAAGGGACCCCCAGACCTCCGCACCTCTTAAGGCGCTGCAGCGTGCTGAGGGCAAGGCGGGGCGTTCCCCCTTGCCAAATAAATTTTATGAACAAACTGTTGAAAGCCGAGAACATAGATCTAGGGAGCGTTATGGGTATCATTTGGAGATAAAATAAAATTTGTGGTAGCACATTCATTTTCAGGATACTGACTTGGCCCATCCATGAGAACGTGGTGCGATCCCATTGCACTAGGTCTGTTTTAATCTTGGTAATGAGGGGGGCAAAATTACATGAGTACAGTTGTGTACAAGTGGCAGGCAGATAAATGCCCAGGTATTTCAGGGAAGAGGGGCACCAGGAGAACGAAAATGAGGCCTGCAGTTGAGAACGCATCTCCGGGGGGATGTGCAGGGGGAGAATTTCCGACTTATTGTAGTTTATTTTAAAATTGGAAATGGAGTGGAATTTCTTAAGCTCCGCCATAATATTAGGGAGAGAAATCAGTGGCTCCGTGACGTAAAACAGAACGTCATCGGCATATGCCGAAAGTTTATGTTCAGTTGGCCCTACTTTAAATCCTCTAATGTCAGGGTTTGACCGTATATTATTGAGTAATGGTTCGAGGGTAAGGGCGAAAATCAGGGGGGACAGGGGGCACCCCTGTCTCATCCCGTTCCCAATGGGGAAGGGGTCGGACAGCATCCCATTTACTTTCACCCGGGCTTCCGGAGAGCTATACAAGGAACTTATCCATCTGAGCATATTATGGCCCAAGCCCAATTTAGACAGCACCGCCCGAAGATAGGCCCAGTCCACCCTGTCAAACGCCTTCTCAGCATCTGGACAATAGGAGACAGGGTGGACTGTGCCGTTGCTGCTCTGCCCAGTGTATCAGTTGGGTAGCTCTGTTGGAATTATCCCTGGCCTCCCTCCCCATTATGAAACCTGTTTGGTCCGAGTGAATTACCGTGGGCATGATGGGTTTAAGGCGATTGGCTAATATTTTCGCTAATATTTTAATGTCCGTGTTTAGCAGCGAGATCGGCCTGTAGCTGCTGGGAGCGGACGGGTCTTTGCCCTCCTTTGGGAGAACTGTGACATGTGCAAGCAATGCTTCCTTCGGGAGCGAGGCACCCGACGCCAGTGCGTTAAAGTATGTGCACATGCGTTCTCCCAAGAGGTGAGCAAACTTTTTGTAGTATGAGTTAGTGAAGCCGTCCGGTCCCGGGCTCTTTCCCAGTGGGAGGTCTTTGATCACTGCTTCAATCTCTGCTACAGACACAGGGCGATCCAGCTGCTCACTCTTTTGTTGGGGCCTGAGCCTCTTCTAAATATTGTGTGAGAAGCTCTGTCTTTTGAAGGGGGGTATGACCTGGCAGCGTGTCGGAGAGTTGGTACAATTGGGTGTAATAGTCTTTGAACGCGGCTGCTATTTTGGAGGAGATTTCCGTCAGAGGGCCTGCAGTAGTCTGTAGCTTTTGGACATGTCCTGAGGAACGCTGTTTTTTAAGGGCCCTAGCAAGGAGTCTACCGCACTTGTTGCCGTACTCATAAAACTTATGTGAGACATATCTTAATCTATCTCTAGTTCTTTTTTCTAGTAGCTCAGATAGTTGTTCCCTGATGGCTATTAGTTCCTCATACAGTTGAGTGGTCAGATTGTGTTTATGTTTAAGTTCCGCTGTATGCAGTCTGCTTAACAATGACTGCAGTTCCACCGCGCGTGCCTTTTTGAGCCTAGCCCCCTGGGAGATAAGTTCCCGCCGGATCACAGCCTTATGGCCTTCCCATACGGACGCCATACCCGTCTCTCCTGGAATATTTTCTTTGAGAAGTATTGAGATATCGTATCCGAGACCCGTTGGTGAGCTACCGCATCATCCAACAAGTTCTCGTTGAGCCGCCACGTCCAGTGTCGGACCTCTGGAGAAGCAGGGGCCAGGGAGATGGATATGGGTGCGTGATCTGAAATTGTCTGCGTCACGATCGATGCGCCGGAGAGCGTCTCCAACAGATACTGATCTACCAACAGGAGATCCATTCTCGTGTATACATTGTGCGTAGCTGAATAGTAGCTGTAGTCTTTTACTGTCGGATGGAGGACTCTCCAGCAATCGACCAGGTGGTTAGCCTGTAGTAGCTTTCAAAATTTTTTAAGGAAGGCAAAAGAGTGTGTTGAGCGGCCGGAGGAAGTGTCTTTCTGGGAATCCGGGCATACATTAAAGTCGCCACCTACAATCAGTCTCCCTTCCCGGTATGAGGAGATTTTCTCTAGTAGCTTCTCCAGGAAACCAAGCTGTCCGGTATTAGGGGCGTAAAGTGCCGCTAGTGTGAGCATGCGGCCAAATAGGGTACCTTTTAAAAGCACATATCTACCATTAGGGTCTACTTGGTGATCTAGGGGGATAAAGGGACAATTCTTGTGTATCGCAATCGCCACCCCTCCAGACTGGGGTCGGGGTGAGTTACTGAGATACCACTGATTGTATAAGTGGGAGGGGAGGCGGGGGACCGAGTCAGTTCCGAAATGAGTCTCCTGTAAAAATAAAACATGTGCTCCCAGTCTCTTTGTCTCAAGCCACAACTTACTACGTTTGAACGGTGAGCTCAGACCACGGACATTGTACGATACGATCTTCAGATCAGCCATCTTTGATCAAAAGTAGTACACCCACACCGGCTTGTGGGGAAGGGAGAGAGATCTGCAACACCTGCCAGTATAAACCTAGAACAGCGACATAGAAGAACATGTTAGTGTGGCCCACTTTGAAAGGAGGGGAGGTAGTAACATAACATAACAACAGTAAAACGAAGATAACAATCTTATTGCCCATGGGGCCTGTAATCTGTGCTAACGTCAGCGAAGTGGGGCCCACCTCCCGGCCAGCCGGCCTAAAACAGGTTGGGTGGCCCCCACTCCGGGGACAATCCCCTCTAAGGGGTATCACTCCCATGAGTTCACCTATGGGGGGTGAGTGGGGAAACATTGAGGGGGGAGCCCTGGCAAGGGACCCGCTCTAGTACAAGAACTCACTTGTAAATCAAGTGTAGTGTTAGTAACGTAACAGCAGCACAAAAATTATAAAAGTCAGCATCATTGAGTCCCATACAGTGTAGTATAAAAGATGCAAATTTTGTATAGAAAAAACTGTTTCACTGGTTGGGACAACTTTAGAACAAAAAGGAAAACCAGGGAAGAAGAACAAAATGTTAAAGGTATAAATCACCTGGGGTGGGAGACCCCCTTCATCTGGAAAATTTGCTCATCATCGGCTTTCAGTGAGCAGGCGGAGAAGCCCGCGGTCCTCTTCTGTCTGTGTCAGCGAATCCTCATGTTGTCTTCTGCGGCGTCTGCGGCGAGCCTGTTTCCAAGGCTCTGGCCCCTTGTGTGACGGGACAGATGTGGTAGTGCGCCATTCTGGGATGTCTACCGTGGGTAAGTCTAGGCGGGAGAGAAAGTGAGGGAGATCATCCTTGTTTTTCAGCGTCACTTGGCGTCCTCCCTTGGTGACGGTGAGGCTAAAGGGGAACCCCCAGCGATAGACCAGGTGGGAATCCTGCAAGACCTCCAATAGTGGTTTAAGGGCCCTTCTTTGCATCAGTGTGCGTCTCGACAGATCAGGAAACAGGGAGAGCTTGGCTCCATCAAAGTCCACAAATCGCACTCCTCTGACATGGTACATAATGCGTTCTTTCAGGGTATATTTGTGCAACTTACAAATAATGTCCCAGGGTTTATCAGGGTCATCAGAGGGGGGTCTGAGGGCTCGATGAGCGCGGTCTATTTCAATATGGTCTGGCGCCTCTCTACCCAGGATCTGTGTAAACACCCCCTGAAGTGTGGGGATAATGTCTCTGGGCCCAGTGGCCTCAGGGAGGCCTCTTATGCGGATGTTGACCCTGCGGCTTCTATTTTCTGCATCATCTAATTGGTCAAGCAGGGAGTCTATGCGGTGGTCCTGTGCTTCACAGCGTGTCTGCAAGGCCTGCAAGGCAGGCTGTATGTCCTCCACATTAGCCTCCAACGTTTCCAGCCGTCCCCCAATGTGGGCAGTGTCCGCCTGCAGGTCTTCTATGTCCTTCCTAAAGGCCTTTTCCATCCGGGCCATGAAGCCTTCTAAGTCGGCCCATGTAGGGAGGGCCAGTATATGGGACCTCAGATCTCGATCCCCGAGGGCCGGTGGCGTCTCCCTGTGTATGGGGAGTGTGGAAGGGGGGCTCCGGGGGCTGCGGGAGGCATGCGTTGCGGCCTGTGCAGTTGGGGCCTGTTGCGGCCTATGGGGGGAGTGAGGCGAAGCCTCCCAATCGTCCAGGCGGCATGGGCTGCTGAAGGGGCTCCTTTGTGACCCCGGTGAGGAGGGTGGTGGTGGTGATGGAGGCGGATGGCCTTGCGAGCGGGATGGGGAGGCCACGTGTGCGGCCTGCGAGCACTCACCCGGCGCCATCTTGGATGTCGTGCGGCGTCTGCTTTCGCCTGGGAAGTAGGCTTCCAGTGAGCTGGAACGGAGCCTCGGGGTCCTCCCGAGTTGTGGGGAGGGCTTGTCTTGGGGTCTCTTCCCTGGCTCCGGTGCTGCTGTGTGCGCTGGGTGAGAGAGCGGGTCAGACGGAGCTCAGCTCACACACGTCCGCTCACCTCCATGTCTCGGGCATGCCCCCGGTATGGAAGCTTTTAACCACTTTAGCCCCGGACCAATTTGCAGCCAAAGGACAAGGCCCCTTTTTGCGATTCGGCACTGCGTCGCTTTAACTGACAATTGCGTGGTCGTGCGACATGGCTCCCAAACAAAATTGCGTCCTTTTTTTCCCACAAATAGAGCTTTCTTTTGGTGGTATTTGATCGCCCCTGAGGTTTTTATTTTTTGCGCTATAAACAAAAATAGACTTTTTGCTATAATAAATATCCCCAAAAAAATATATAAAAAAAACATTTTTTTTCCTCAGTTTAGGCCGATACGTATTCTTCTAAATATTTTTGGTAAAAAAAAAATCGCAATTAGCGATTATTGATTGGTTTGCGCAAAAGTTTACAAATAGGGGATAGTTTTATAGCATTTTTTATTAATATTTTTTTTTTACTAGTAATGGGGTGGTCAGCGATTTTTATTGTGACTGCGACATTATGGCGGACACATCAGACATTCTTGACACATTTTTGGGACCGTTGTCATTTATACAGCAATCAATGCTATTTAAATGCATTGATTGGCTTTACGTCTGACGTCACTGATCGGCTTTCCCGATGACAGGGAACAGCCGATCAGTGACAGGCAGTGTAGGAAGCGTGGGGAGAGGTTTTGTTTACACAGAACTCTCCCCGTTCTTCAGCTCTGTGACCCGATCGCGGGACACCAGCCGCGATCGGGTCTGCTGGTCCAGAGGCCGTGGTCACAGAGCTCCCGAGCGGGTCGCGAGCACGCCGCCAGCGGCGCGCGCGCGACCCACAGCTGGGCAATTAAAGGGGACGTACCTGTACGTGCTTTTGCCCAGCCATGCCATTCTGCCGACGTAAATGTGCAGGAGGCGGTCAAGAGGCGGTCGGGAAGCGGTTAATAAAGAAAATAGCAGCATCACCAGGTAATTTATCAACAATACATTATATTGAGATGAATGAGTATGGTTGAAGTGGTCATAAATTAAGAAAACTAGGGTTGTACCGATACTAGTATCGGTATCAATGCTGAAACTGAGTATTTGCACAAGTATCGGTACTCATGCAAATGCACTGATACCTGAAACCGATACTTTCAGGCTCGGTTCTTTGAGCTGTCAGTGGGTCTCCCCTGTTGACAGCTAAAGCGTTAAAGAAGACTGGTAATTGGAGCTGTGAAAAAAAATAAAAAAAGCAGCTGACAATGTTTATTAACAAAATTGCTCAGCTGCTGAAACACTAAAACAAAAAGAAACATTGTTTCTTTTTGTATCTTTCTCTTTCTTCATCTGCAGATCAAAGGGATGAACAAATGTTTCTCTGTTTAACCCCTTATTAACCCTTACTTTACTCTAACCAGCCTTAATTAACTCCCTATTCTCCTCCATTTAATTGTTATTTTCCTGTTTTTTTTTTTTGTTTTTTTTTGTTCACATCTATTTTATGAATGATAAACAATTAAAACTTGTTTTTTTAATTTGCTTTGTTAGTGAATATTTTTGCACATATATATTAACATATATTTACACATTTCACATTGAAAAAGTGCAAAATTAAAAACAAAAATCTATTTATTTAATTTGTAAATAACTTTTCAATGCTTTGTACCAAGGCTGACAGCTGAAGTGAAAACAAAACAGTTGCGGTTGGTATCGGTAATTGGTATTGACGAGTACTAAAAAAAAAGTATCTTTACTCGTACTCTTTGTAAAAAAAATGGTATCGGTGAAAACCTTGTTGTAGCCTTTTGTAATATATTTTTGCCTTGCTTTCCAAGGTAAAGTTGAAGGTTTTTGGTAAAAGAGACATGCAAAGTAGAAATGCTTCTTCTATGTACATTGCCTGGTGCATGCACTGTGCAGTGTACATCTTGACTTATTATTGGCATGTTGAGAATAATGTCGGGTACTGGGGATGTTGTAAATTTCCATGCACATGCACAGAAGCTGCAACTTCAATGGCCATCCAGTGGGCATAATAGAGCAGAGCAGGACCTAGAAGAAGCGACAAGGAGAGATGGCTGCAGCACTGATTTTGGTAACAGTAGAGCAAAGAAAAGGTAAGTATATGCTGGGTAGGGAGAAAGGATCTAAATAAAACTGTTGCTTTGTCCTGGTAAAACCACCAAAAACCACCAAAAACCACCAAAAACCACCAAATTTGGCATGGAATTAACCCAATGGATTAATTGCATTTTCTGAAGTTTTCCTCTATGATTGCACTGTACGTGGCACAATTTGTAAAGCTGTCCTTTTTAAATGTTAACCAATGTGGGACACTGTTAGGACATAGAAATCAAGGCCGGGGCTTATATAGATGAGTGGGGTGGAAGTGCACAACAAAATACCTTTCTACGCAAGTTCCAGGGTTCCACCTTCTCACTTTTTTACTCTAAAGCAGGCCATACATGGGTCAAATTCCAAATGAATTTTCTTATGCAAATCGTAACTAAGAATTTTCTTTCATAATTTGCACCATTAGTGGGCTGCAGCAATGGCCGATTTTCTTGCAAGATTTTTGAAAAAATGAAAAAATCAATCAATGATGGGAGAATTGTGCAAGAAATATAATTGAAAAAGAAATGTGCATGAGCTGTGATCTGGAAAGAAAAGAAGATTCCCAGCCACAAATTTTTGTTTCTGTAGCAACATGAGGTGAAAAATTGAAGGCTTGGTTGGTCAAATTTCGAAATCAATGGTGGCACCATCGTATCACAAAACACACAAAATTTCAAATTTTCGAAAGATAATTTGTTCAGAATTCGACCTGCTTAAGGCTGGCCACACATCATACAATTTTTTTGTACAAGTTGGGTCAAACCTAAACAGCACTTTTAATTTGCATCCAAACAGGCAGGCCCTCGCTCTACATAATTGAAGGTAAATCTAAAGGAAGGTAAATCTAAAGGAAGTTGTACATAAAAATTGCATATTGTGGGGGCAGCTTAAAGCTGGCCATAGATGGATAGAATTTCAAATGAAAATTCTTGGGAAAACAAGGTTTTAAGAAAGTTTGTTCGTTTTTTCCAATCATTAGTGGGTCAAATCAGCACTCTTTTTCAACCCGCAGTGATGAGAAAAGGAGCAGGATTTAACATTTTTCTCAAACATATTTACAACAATGTATTTAGTTTTCATTCAGAAAAGTCCCACCTATCATTGCCACCCATAAGAAAAAAATCAAATGTTAAAAGCAATTTAAATCTTTTGAGCGACATCTGAATGTTCTGAGAATGTTCTGAGAATTGTGCTTTTCTAAGGATTTTTTCGTACGAAACTCCATCCATCTATGGCCAGCCTAATGCAGGCCATACGTGGGTCGAATTCCAAACAAATTTTCTTTAAACAATCTGACATTTTGTGCATTTGGGGTTCGATTTGGGGTTTGATGGTGCCACCATTGAGTTCGCTATTCTACCAACCAAACCTTCAATTTCACCTGATGTTGCTACAGAAAATAATTTTTGTGATTGGGATCTTCTTTTTTTTCCGGTAATTTCCTTTTCTTGCACTCATGCACATTTCTTTTTCGATTATATTTCTCACACGATTCTCCCATCATCGATTAGAAAATTGTTTGTTTTTCCAAAAATTTCCAACGTGCCCGAGCACTCAAATTCGATGGCCGCACGATAATCGGCCGTTGCTGTAGCCCACTAATGGTGCAAAATTCGAAAAAAAATTCTTAGTTACAATTTGCATAAGAAAATTCATTTGGAATTTGACCCACATATGGCCTGCTGTACATTGCTGCAGGCACTAATGGCGCGAAATTCAACCAAAAATTCTTAGTTAAGATTTTTGAAAGAAAATTATTTCGAAATTTAGCCCATGAATGGCGAATGAATGAGTGCAAGAAAAGAAAATTCCTAGTAAGGACAGAAGACTCCCAACCACGAAAATTATTTTCTGTAGCAACATGAGGTGACATTGAAGGTTTGGTTGGTCGAAATTCGAAATGAATGGTGGCAACATCTTATCACAAAACGCATAAAGTTTCAGATTTTTGAAAGAAATTTAGTTTGGAATTCGACCCATGTATGGCCTTCAGTGAACTGTGTAAGAGGCAGGGAGGCAGCAGGAATTAAATATAAAGTACGGTGCTATGGACACCACAACCAACCAAAACGAATGAACACAATAAATACCAAAGAATAATAAATCACCCTAAAAATAGACGGGGAGTCAGCAGCAGTGCCTTACACTTAAAGGCCTCTTGCCCACTGCAGCTTGAAAATGCTCTGTACAGCTTATTTTTTGTACTGAGCTAACATACAGCCCATTAATTGTAATGTGCCTATGCATACAGGCTTGTAAACAAGCGCCTTGTATTCTTCAGTAAAAAAATACAAAGATTTGTTCATTGACATTGTCAATCCGGGAACAAGCTTCTGTGCATGCGCAAAAATTTGTGCGAATTTGCGTGAAAATTGCGTGACTGCATATGCATTTTATGCATTAGGTGAAAAACCTTCTATAGTGCAGCACCACCCCCCCCCCCCCCCCCCAGACTCCCCCTTTTCCCTTTTAACCACTTTACGACCAGCACACAACGATGTACGTCCCTTTTTTGAAGTGGGATATCCCAGTAACGGCAGCACCTGCTGCCACAACGGAGATATACATCTCTTCAGGTGCTGGTCGTGTTTACAATAATGCGCCACGAGATCATCGTTATCGGCTCTCCTGCACCCTCTGCTGCTTACCGGAGCCGTCAGTAGTGGCAGAGTCAATCGGGTCCTTTTCTGTGCTGGGTATCGAGACGAGTGAGGGATAGTCTCTATACCATAGCAGGGCCGAAGCAACGTCAAAACGTCACTTCCGCCCATACCTCTTAAAAGAACATTTTTCTGTTGTCATTTTTTTCAAATGACATTTTTTTTATTTTTTTGCATTTAAGTTCAAATATGACATCTGAGGAATTTTTGACCCCAGCTCTCATATTTAAGAGGACCTGTCATGCTTGTTTTTTATTACAAGGGATGTTTACATTCCTTGTAATAGAAAAAAAAGTGACCCAATTTTTTTTTTTAAAACAGTGAAAAAACAGTGAAACAGTGAAAAAATAAATAGACAAGCTCGCGTGCAGAAGTGAACGCATATGTGAGTAGCGCCAGCATATAAAAACGGTGGTCAAACCACACATGTGAAGTATCGCCGCGATCGGTAGAGCGAGAGCAATAATTCTAGCCCTTGACCTCCTCTGTAACGCAAAACATGCAACCTGTACAATTTTTAAAACGTTGCCTATGGAGATTTTTGAGGGTAAAAGTTTGATGCATTCCACGA
>JAQSEC010001930.1:0-10570 GCA_028564925.1 Lithobates sylvaticus
TAGACATGTGCACAATAGAAAAATTTGTTTATTTTCGTTTCGTTTCTTTCGTTTCCGTTGATTCGTAAACGATTCGTAAATTCGTAAGTCGTCGGTGTTCGTATTCGTAACGATTCGTATTTTCGTAAGAGAGTTATTTTTTCGTTGATTCGTTTTTCCGTTAGTTTAATTTTCGTTTATTCGAAATTCGGACGCATTCGTATTTTCGTAGATTTAGTTACATTCGTACTTTCGTTAGATTGATTTATTCGTACTTTCGTAACATTGTTTTCGTAGATTCGTAATCGGAGCATAATTCATAATTTTATGTAATGTGTATGCTATTATTACATTTTAAGAGACACGGAAAATTACGAATCGAAAAAAAAAAGTTACGAATGTACGAATTTTTTCGTTCAATCCATTCGAAGCACGTTAAGCAGCGCCATTGTAAGAGACACGGAAAATTACGAATCGCAAAAAAAAAAAAAGTTACGAATGTACGAATTTTTTCGTTCAATCCATTCGAAGCACGTTAAGCAGCGCCATTGTAAGAGACACGGAAAATTACGAATCGCAAAAAAAAAAAAAGTTACGAATGTACGAATTTTTTCGTTCAATCCATTCGAAGCACGTTAAGCAGCGCCATTGTAAGAGACACGGAAAATTACGAATCGCAAAAAAAAAAAAAAAAGTTACGAATGTACGAATTTTTTCGTTCAATCCATTCGAAGCACGTTAAGCAGCGCCATTGTAAGAGACACGGAAAATTACGAATCGCAAAAAAAAAAAAAAGTTACGAATGTACGAATTTTTTCGTTCAATCCATTCGAAGCACGTTAAGCAGCGCCATTGTAAGAGACACAGAAAATTACGAATCGCAAAAAAAAAAAAAAAAGTTACGAATGTACGAATTTTTTCGTTCAATCCATTCGAAGCACGTTAAGCAGCGCCATTGTAAGGGACACGGAAAATTACGAATCGAAAAAAAAAAAAAAAGTTACGAATGTACGAATTTTTTCGTTCAATCCATTCGAAGCACGTTAAGCAGCGCCATTGTAAGAGACACGGAAAATTACGAATCCAAATCGAAAAAAAAAAAAAAGTTACGAATGTACGAATTTTTTCGTTCAATCCATTCGAAGCACGTTAAGCAGCGCCATTGTAAGAGACACGGAAAATTACGAATCGCAAAAAAAAAAAAAAAAAGTTACGAATGTACGAATTTTTTCGTTCAATCCATTCGAAGCACGTTAAGCAGCGCCATTGTAAGGGACACGGAAAATTACGAATCGCAAAAAAAAAAAAAAGTTACGAATGTACGAATTTTTTCGTTCAATCCATTCGAAGCACGTTAAGCAGCGCCATTGTAAGAGACACGGAAAATTATCGCAAAAAAAAAAAAAAAAATCGAATGTACAAAAAAAAAAAAAATTGTAAGAGACACGAATCGAAAAAAAAAAAGTTACGAATTTTTTCGTTCAATCCATTCGAAGCACGTTAAGCAGCGCCATTGTAAGAGACACGGAAAATTACCAATCGTAAAAAAAAAAAAAAAAGTTACGAATGTACGATTTTTTTCGTTCAATACATTCGAAGCACGTTAAGCAGCGCCATTGTAAGAGACACGGAAAATTACGAATCGCAAAAAAAAAAACCAAAGTTACAAATGTACGAATTTTTTCGTTCAATCCATTCGAAGCACGTTAAGCAGCGCCATTGTAAGAGACACGGAAAATTACGAATCGAAAAAAAAAAAAAAAAGTTACGAATGTACGAATTTTTTCGTTCAATCCATTCGAAGCACGTTAAGCAGCGCCATTGTAAGAGACACGGAAAATTACGAATCGCGCAAAAAAAAAAAAAAAAAAGTTACGAATGTACGAATTTTTTCGTTCAATCCATTCGAAGCACGTTAAGCAGCGCCATTGTAAGGGACACGGAAAATTACCAATTCAACAAAAAAAAAAAAGTTACGAATGTACGAATTTTTTCGTTCATTTTGATTTTCGTTGTTCCTGTTTTCGTTTTTTTTTTCGGATTTTCTTCTTTCGTAGTTTCGTTGTTTCTAATTTGGTTATTTCGGATTTTCGTTGTTTTTCATATTCGTTCGATTAGATAATTCGTTATTCGTTAAAATTTTTAGCGAATCATTCGTTCATTCGTACGATAACGAATGAACGAATATAACGAATTTTAACGGAAAACGAAAAAAAAAACGAAACGAATTGCACATGTCTAGATTTTTATCGTGACTGCGACATTATGGCGGACACGTCGGACAGTTTTGAAACATTTATGGGATCATTGGCATTAATACAGCGATCAGTGCGATTAAAAAATGCATTGATTCCTGTAAAAATGAAGGTTAATAAACCAGAATAAGGAAGACCCCCCACGCTGGGACTGAAATAAGAAAAAAAAGGAATGCTGCTCCTCTCAAAGTGCAAAATGCTGACTTTGTGAAAATGTGGGTTGTATGTGATAAGGGGGGCGCTATAACAATTTACCTAATTAGTAATAATTGTCACAAATAAAGTCCACTAGTGCCTGATAATAAACCGTAATATTTCAACAATTAATAAACATAAACTGTGCATAATCATAAATAGTCCAAAGATGCATAAATGTAATAACATCAAAAATAAACTCAAAAAATGTCCATATTATATTATTAATATACTATTATTATTATTATTTTTCCCACAAATAGTGCTTTCTTTTGGTGGTATTTGATCACCTCTGCGTTTTTTTTTTGTTGCGCTATAAACAAAAAAAGAGCGACAATTTTGAAAAAAACGCATTATTTTTTTACTTTTTTTTTGCTATAATAAATATCCCCCAAAAATATCTAAAAAAAAAACAGAATAAGGAAGACCCCCGCACTGGGACTGAAATAAGAAAAAAATGAATGCTGCTCCTCTCAAAGTGCAAAATGCTGACTTTGTGAAAATGTGGGTTGTATGGGATTAGGGGGGCGCTATAACAATTAACCTAATTAGTAATAATTGTCACAAATAAAGTGCACTAGTGCCTGATAATAAACCGTAATATTTCAACAATTAAGAAACATAAACTGTGCATAATCATAAATAGTCCAAAGATGCATAAATTTTATAAAATCAAAAATAAAACTCAAAAAATGTCCATATTATATTATTAATATACTATTATTATTATTATTATTATTAATAATATACTGTTATTATTATTATTATTATTATAATACTATTATTATTATTAATATCTTATTATTATTATTATTATTATTATTATTATTATTATTAATAATAATATACTGTTATTATTATTATTAATATATATTATATATTAATATACTATTATTATTATTAATATACTATTATTATTAATAATATACTGTTATTATTATTATTATTATTAATATACTATTATTATTAATAATATACTGTTATTATTATTATTATTATTTTTATTATTTTTTATACTATTATTTATTATTATTATTATTATAATAATTATTTTATTATTATTAATATACTATTATTATATTATTATTATTAATAATAATTTACTGTTATTATTATTATTATTATTAATAATATAATATTATATATTAATATACTATTATTATTAATATACTATTATTATTATTAATATACTGTTATTATTATTATTATTAATATACTATTATTATTATTATTAATAATATACTATTATTATTATTATTTTATATTATTAATATTACTATTATTATTATTATTATACTATTATTATTATTATTAATAAACTATTATTATTATTATTAATAATAATATACTGTTATTATTAATATATAATATTATATATTAATATACTATTATTATTATTAATATACTTTTTTTATTATTAATATACTATTATTATTAATAATATAATGTTATTATTATTATTATTAATATACTATAGCATTATAGGGTTAAATCAGATGGCGAGGATATGAAATAACTCCTCCTCACCGCCTGTCAAATGCCCTCTGAAAGGTGATTTGAGCGCAAATTGCTCTTCAGAGGGAACCGCACTCCAATGCCAGTGTGGGAGAGCCCATAAAATAAAACATTTTCTCAATTTGTTGGAAATCAAGTCTTTCATTGGTGAACTCATTGTATCATTATCAGAAATGAAAGATTCCTCCCTAATATTTCTATCTATGATGATACAATAATATACAAAGTTGCAATGACTCCCACTGCAAACATTTGCATAAAAACTGAAAAGTTACTAAATGACGTCACCTGGAGGGAAAACTTTATTTATAAACTGAGAACAAAGTCTACAAGTCAGACTGACCTGAACCCCTTCCTGAAGATCTCTAGACCGTAGAGGGGGAATCTTTGCTGCTACTGACAACTCCAGTCCTGGAATGAGTTTTGCACGCAGCAGAGTCACATGCTGGCTTCCTATTGGCTGCAGCCATGAAAGGAAGTCGGCTATTCTGCTGCAAGGCAGTCTGGGAGTCGTAGTCCTTGGCTCAGTCTGCGGGACGTGAACTGTTCCCGTGGTATGCTGCGCGGCCCTTTAAATCTTAAAGGGACCTAAAACTCATCGCACGCGTTACAACGTGACTGTACAATCTCCTTTAGATCTACCAGAAACTATAGCAGGGATATGTAATTAGCGGACCTCCAGCTGTTGCAGAACTACAAGTCCCATGAGGCATAGCGAGACTGACAGCCACAAGCAAGACACCCAGAGGCATGATGGGACTTGTAGTTTGGCAACAGCTGGAGGTCTGCAAATTTTATTTCCTGGCGTTTCCTGCAGGTAGGGCGGCCCATTAAAATGAACGCGCTGCTCTTCACAAAGCACACATATACTATGAAATCAAACTATGAGGATCTTGCGAGCTCCCTGTTGTGAAAATAAAATAATGTGATATAAAAAAATTATTAAAATAAAAATATAATTGATGATCGACAGCTGCTAGCCCTAATCACGTCTCATAAAGCCGCGTGAAAACCATATAAATAGAAAATGACTGCGCTATCGCCTGATATTAATTCCAACAATGATTTTAACCGCTTCAGCCCTGGAAGGATTTACCCCCCCTTCCTGACCAGAGCACTTTTTGCGATTCGGCACTGCGTCGCTTTAAACTGACAATTGCGCGGTCGTGCGGTGTGGCTCCCAAACAAAATTGGCGTCCTTTTTTTCCCACAAATAGAGCTTTCTTTTTGCGGTATTTGATCGCCCCTGCGGTTTTTATTTTTTGCGCTATAAACAAAAAAAAAAAAGCAACAATTTTGAAAAAAAAAACACATTCTTTTGTACTTTTTGCTATAATAAAAATCCCCCAAAAATATTTATAAAAAATTTTTTTTACTCAGTTTAGGCCGATACGTATTCTTCTACATATTTTTGGGAAAATAAAATCTCAATAAGCTTTTATTGATTGGTTTACGCAAAAGTTATAGAGTCTACAGAATAGGGGAAGTTTTAAAGCATTCTTATTATAATTTTTTTTTTTTTTTTACTAGTAATGGCGGGTTTTTATCGGGATAAAAGCGATTTTTATCGGGACTGCGACATTATGGCGGAACACATCGGACATTTTTGACACATTTTTGAGGACCATTGTCATTTATACAGCAATCAGTGCTATACAAATGCATGAATTTTCATATTTCCAGATTTTTGAATTTACGAATTTCGATAACGAATGACCCAAAAAAAAAAAAAGAAAAGAAACTAATCTAGAAAAACAAAATCCATGGGAGAATGGGGAACATACCACATTATGGCCACTTGGCGGAGCTGAAGAGTATATTTATTTCCTATGAGACTCAAGTTTTCTGTTGATTTTCAACAAAAATAATTTTATTAGAACATGCCAAAAGGATAAAAAAAAATAAACAACTGATGAATATTTACATTGAATCATCATTAGCAGAAGTGGATCCTGAATTCCTTTTATAAAATAAATCTTACAATGCAATCAATGTATTACTAACATATCGCCACCCAGTGGCCAAGATATCTCAGTGCAACCAAGAAACAGGACCTTGTATTTCAAACATGTTACCCTGTTTCCCCGAAAATAAGACCTAGTGTGATTGTCGGTAATGGCTGTAATATAAGCCCTACCCCCCAAATAAGCCCTAGTTAAAATCCTTGTAGGTCTTATTTTCAGGGTTGGGCTTATTTTTGGGGAAACAGGGTAGGGCTTATTTGGGGGGTAGGGCTTATATTGCAGCCATCACTGACAATCACGCTAGGTCTTATTTTCGGGGAAACAGGGTATCATTATGTCTTCAAAGGAAACATCCCCCAGAAAAAAGAAGAGACGGTAACACTGTAACTATGTACTGAGCACAGCGGCCCGGTGGTTAGCACTTCTATCTTCCTTGCAGCACTGGGCATGTGTAAAAGAACACAGAATCCAGCTGTTGCAAAACTACAAGTCCCATGAGGCCTTGCAAGGCTGACAGTTACAAGCATGACTCCCTCAGGCAGAGGCATGATGGGACTTGTAGTTCCACAACAGCTGGAGGGCCGCCAGTTTGAGACCCCTGGGGCCCTAGTGCATTACCCAAGGTTTATTAATCACTTACAATCCGGGCCAATTCTACATGTAAAAATCATCATTTTTTTTTTTTTATATATATATAGAAAATTACTCAGAACCCCCAAACATTATAAAAGTTTTTTTTAGCAGACACCCTAGGGAATAAAATGGCGGCCCTTACAACTTTTTATGTCACACAGTATTTGCGCAGCGATTTTTCAAACGCGTTTTTTTTTTTTTTTATGAATTTAACCACTTTCAGACCAGACCAATTTGCAGCCAAAGGTCCAGGGCCCTTTTTGCGATTCGGCACTGCGTCGCTTTAACTGACAATTGCGCGGTCGTGCGACGTGGCTCCCAAACAAAATTGACGTCCTTTTTTTCCCACAAATAGAGCTTTCTTTTGGTGGTATTTTGATCGCCCCTGCGGTTTTTATTTTTGCGCTATAAAACAAAAATAGAGCGACAATTTTGAAAAAAAACACATTCTTTTTTATTTTTTGCTATAATAAATATAACCCCAAAAATATATAAAAAAAACATATTTTTTTCTCTGTTTAGGCCGATACGTATTCTTCTACATATTTTTGGTATAAAAAAATTGCAATAAGCGATTATTGATTGTTTTGCGCAGAAGTTATATCGTTTACAAGATAGAGGATAGTTTTATAGCATTTTTTATTAATTTTTTTTTTATAGTAATGGCGGCGATCAGCGATTTTTTATTGTGACTGCGACATTATGGCGGACACATCGGACATTTTTGACACATTTTTGGGACCATTGTCATTTATACAGCAATCACTGCTATTTAAATGCATTGATTCCTGTATAAATGACACTGGCAGTGAATGGGGTTAACCACTAGGTGGCAGTGTAGGGGTTAAGTATGCCTAGGGGTGTGTTTCTTTTACTGTGGGGGGGCGTGGCTGTCAGCTAGTGAATGCTGATCTCTGCTCCAATCACAGGGAGCAGAGATCGGCGTCACTAGTTGCTAGGCAGAACGGGGAGATGCTGTTTATTTCCGCATCTCCCTGTTTAGCCTTCCCGTGAGACGATCGCGGGTGTCCCCGCGGCGATCGAGTCCGCGGGACCGCGACCGGCCTCACGGGGGTCCCGACTGCCGCGAGCATGCCGCATCCTAAAAGGTATATATACGCCCTTATGCCTGTCCGTGCCATTCTGCCGTCGTATATCGCCGTGCGCAGGTCGGGAAGCGGTTAAATAAAACACAAAACAGTAAAGTTAGCCCAATTTTTTTTATGCAAAGTGAAAGATGAAGTTACGCCAAGTAAATAGATAACTAACATGTCACGCTTTAAAATTGCGCACACTTGTGGAATGGTGCCAAAGTTCGGTACTTAAAAATCTCCATAGGTGACGGTTTGAAATTTTTACAGGTCACATGTTAAGAGTTACAGAGGAGATGTTGGGCTAGAATTGTTGATTTTGCTCTACCACATATGTGTGATTTGAACGCCGTTTACATATGTGGGCGTGACTTATGTATGCGGTCGCTTTGGGGTGCGAGCTCGCAGGACGCTTTAAAAAAATGTTTTTTTATTATTCTTTATTTTTACTTTTATTTAATTTTTTATTTTTACACTTTTTTTGACCACTTTTATTATGTAAACATCCCTTGTAATTAGGAATAGGGCATGACAGGTCCTCTTTATGGAGAGATGTGGGGGTCTATAAGACCCCACATCTCTTCCTTCAGGCTGGAAAGGTTGAGATCAAAAAAATTAAATAAATAAACTCGCTTGGCCTTTCCAGCCGCATCCTCGGCTTTGTTTACTTCCGCTAGGCCCGGACGTGACGTCATAATGTTGCGCACGGGCCTCCGATGGTCATAGAGATGACTGGGGACCATCTGGTCCCCATAAATCTCTAATGGTAAACTTCAAGTGGCAACCAATTCATTCTCCGGCTCGGTGATCATAGGGGTGAGCCGGCAGAAGAACAGGAGGCCGGCGGGAACGATCATGCTGCTGAACTGCCGCTATGATTGTTCTTATGGTGCACAGAATTGACAGCTGTAAAAGATATCTGGATGATGCCTGTAGCTGCACCCATCATTCAGATATCGCCGCTCAATAGACATGTGCAATTCGTTTAGTTACGAATTCGTTCTCCGTTCAAATTCGTTATATTCGTTATCGTACGAATGAACGAATGGTTTACTAAAATTCTAACGAATAACGAACTATCGAAAAGAACGAATATGAAAAACAACGAAAATACAAAATAATTAAATTAGAAACAACGAAACTACGAAAGAATGAAAATCCGAAAAACTAAAAGAGAAACAACAAAAATACCGAACAAAGATTCAAAAATAACGAAAATCAAAACGAACGAAAAAAATCAAAATTACGAATATTCGGAAAAAGGAAATCAAAACAACGAAAAATACGAAATAACAAAAATTCTGCTGATCGAGAATTCGAAAGAACGAATATTAGTTCCGATTCTAATATATTCTATCCAGAGTCCAGATAGGGCGTGGTTGGGTCGGAGGCACTGTTTTGGTGGATTTTTGACTTGTGAGAGAGAAATTCTTTGTTTCTTAAACATTTTCTACCGGTACGAAATTTTCACCCCTTCCTTACCAGAGCACTTTTTGCGATTCGGCACTGCGTCGCTTTAACTGACAATTGCGCGGTCATGCGACGTTACACCCAAACAAAATTCGACGTTCTTTTTTTTCCCACAAATAGAGCTTTCTTTTGGTGGTATTTGATCGCCTCTGCGGTTTTTATTTTTTGCGCTATAAACAAAAGAAGAGGGACAATTTTGAAAAAAAAACACAATATTTTTTTACTTTTTGCTATAATAAATATCCAATTTTTTATTATAAAAAAAAACTATTTTTTCCCTCTGTTTAGGCCGATACGTATTCTTCTACATATTTTTGGTAAAAAAAAAATATCGCATTTAGCGATATATTGATCGGTTTGCGCAAAAGTTATAGCGTCTACAAAATAGGGGATAGATTTATAGATTTATTGAATTTTTATTTTTTTTTTACTAGTAATGGCGGCGATCTGCGATTTTTTTTTCGTGACTGCGACATTGCGGCGGACACTTCGGACACTTTTGACACATTTTTGGGACCATTCACATTTATACAGCGATCGTTGCTATAAAAATTGCATTGATTACTGTGTATAATGTGACTGGCAGGGAAGGGGTTAACACTAGGGGGCAACTGCAGGGGTTAATATGTTCCTATATATGAGTGATTCTAACTGTAGAGGGGGGAGGGGACTGACAAGGGGAGGGGACCGATCGGTGTTCCCGTACAAGGGAACACATCACCATCGGTCTCCTTCCGCTGACAGGACGTGGAGCTGTGTGTTTACACACACAGATCCACGGTCCTGCGGTCCCGTTGTTTTAACGGGCAATCGCGGGTGCCGGCGGACATCGCGGTCGAGCCCGGGCACGCGCACCGGGTCCCGAGCTATCGCCGCGGGCTCGGCGCGGCCTAGTGGAAGCGAGAGGACGTCATATGACGCCACGCCAGGATAGCGAGATCCACGCTTGTGGCCGTCATTTGGACTAGGTGGGGGGGTAGGGAAGCTATCTGGTTATAACATGTAAATAGGCATACACATACTAAAAATTCGAACATATGCTCCGATTACGAATCTGAAAACGTAATGTTACGAAAGTCGAATTTCAATGTAACGATAGTACGAATGTACATAAATCTACGAAAATACGAATTTCGAATCTACGAAAATTAGATTACGGAAAGTACGAATACAATCATTTTAAATCAACGAAAATATAGCTCTTCCGAAAATACGAATGCGTCCGAATACAAAAAACGAAAACGAAAATACGAATTTCGAATAAACGAAAATTAAGACTAACGGAAAAAACGAATCAACGAAAAAATAACTCTTACGAAAAATACGAACGAGTCCGAATACGAACACGACGATTACGAAATTACGAATCGTTACGAATCAAGGGAAACGAACAGAAAACTAAACTAAAAACGAAACAAATTTTTCTATTGTGCACATGTCTAATCAGCAAGATTTCCAGCTCCCAGGT
>JAQSEC010004448.1:0-10710 GCA_028564925.1 Lithobates sylvaticus
TAAGTAGCTCAAATAGCATGCAGGATCAGACCACAATAATCTGGCAACAGGAAGTGCAGAGGCAAGGCTTATACAGGTATACCCCGCTTTACGTACCTTCACTTTACGTAGACTCGCGAGTCCGGCATACTCGGGTGTCAGGAAAGGATTCACCTGCTGGTGGCACTGTGGCTCCCAGATCTATGTGTTGTAGTTCTGGTGTCCACCAGCGGGTGTCTCTCAATAGGTCAGAGGCTGACTGTCAGGAAAGGATTCACCTGCAGGTGGCACTGTGGCTCCCAGATCTATGGGCTGCAGTTCTGGTGTCCACCAGTGGGTGTCTCTCGGCAGTCAGAAGCTGACATCATCTTCTGCAATCAGGCATCAACTGATGTTGATTGCAGGAAGTGTATTTAAACCTGGTGCATGCTGTGACTCATTGCCTTGGTATTTTCTCCATGTGCCCCTGATATGTGTTCCTGAAGCCTGCATCTTGTCTCCTGTTCCTGGACCCTGACCCTGCAGTCTGATCCCTTCCTACCTTCTCATTCTGTCTCCTGGTTCCCTCTCCCTGTCTTGCCTTGTTCCCAGTTCCCTCTGCTTAATCTCCTGTGTATGACCCTGGCTCTGTTACGTTTACAATCTGGTTATGCCATGCTCTGTATATACAGTGGTGTGAAAAAGTGTTTGCCCCCTTCCTCATTTCCTGTTCCTTTGCATGTTTGTCACACTTAAGTGTTTCGGAACATCAAACCAATTTAAACAATAGTCAAGGACAACACAAGTAAACACAAAATGCAATTTGTAAATGAAGGTGTTTATTATTAAAGGTGAAAAAAAATCCAAACCATCATGGCCCTGTGTGAAAAAGTGATTGCTCCCCTTGTTAAAACATACTATAACTGTGGTTGTCCACACCTGAGTTCAATTTCTCTAGCCACACCCAGACCTGATTATTGCCACACCTGTTCACAATCAAGGCATCACTTAAATAGGAGCTGCTTGACACAGTAAGGTCCACCAGAAGATCCTTAAAAGCTACACATCATGCCGAGACCCAAAGAAATTCAGGAACAATTGAGAAAGAAAGTAATTGAGATCTATCAGTCTGGAAAGGGTTATAAAGCCATTTCCAAAGCTTTGGGAATCCAGCGAACCACAGTGAGAGCCATTATCCACAAATGGCGAAGACATGGAACAGTGGTGAACCTTCCCAGGAGTGGCCGGCCGCCCAAAATTACCCCAAGAGCGCAGCGACGACTCATCCAAGAGGTCACAAAAGACCCCACAACAACGTCCAAGGAACTGCAGGCCTCACTTGCCTCAGTTAAGGTCAGCGTTCATGCCTCCACCATCAGGAAAAGACTGGGCAAAAATGGCCTGCATGGCAGAGTTCCAAGGAGAAAACCACTGCTGAGCAAAAAGAACATCAAAGCTCGTCTCAATTTCTCCACAACACATCTTGATGATCCCCAAGACTTTTGGGACAACATTCTGTGGACCGATGAGACAAAAGTGGAACTCTTTGGAAGGTGTGTGTCCAAGTATATCTGGCGTAGAAGGAACACTGCATTTCAGAAAAAGAACATTATACCAACAGTAAAATATGGTGGTGGTAGTGTGATGGTCTGGGGCTGTTTTGCTGCTTCAGGACCTGGAAGACTTGCCGTGATAAAAGGAACTATGAATTCTGCTGTCTACCAAGAGATCCTGAAGGAGAATGTCCGACCATCTGTTCGTGTACTCAAGCTGAAACGAACTTGGGTTCTGCAGCAGGACAATGATCCTAAACACACCAGCAAGTCCACCACTGAATGGCTGAAGAAAAACAAAATGAAGACTTTGGAGTGGCCTAGCCAAAGCCCTGACCTGAATCCTATTGAGATGTTGTGGTATGACCTTAAAAAGGCCGTTTATGCTTGAAAACCCTCTAATGTAACTGAATTAGGACAATTCTGCAAAGATGAGTGGGCCAAAATTCCTCCAGGACGCTGTAAAAGCCTCATTGCACGTTATCGCAAACGCTTGGTTGCAGTTGTTGCTGCTAAGGGTGGCCCAACCAGTTATTAGGTTTAGGGGGCAATCACTTTTTCACACAGGGCCATGATGGTTTGGATTTTTTTTCACCTTTAATAATAAACACCTTCATTTACAAATTGCATTTTGTGTTTACTTGTGTTGTCCTTGACTATTGTTTAAATTGGTTTGATGTTCCGAAACACTTAAGTGTGACAAACATGCAAAGGAACAGGAAATGAGGAAGGGGGCAAACACTTTTTCACACCACTGTATTTGTTTTAGGCTGTCGTTTATTGTGTGTTCTCTGTTTGGTTTACTGGTTGTGTTACACTGTTTACTATATTTGAGGTGCTTTTTCTTTGTGTTATCCAGTTATATTTTAATAAATTATATTATTTACAATTTGCCTGTGTTTGGTATACTCTGTGGCAGTCCACACATATTTCTGGTCACACCGGTTGCTGACACCGGGAGTGTATGTAAAGTGCCTCGCAAGAAAATCTTGGTCAGCTTGACATGGCACTGCTCCCAGTTTTTTAACATTTAACATTGCCGTCTATGAGGAAATCTTGGTCAGTTTGACATGGTACTGCTCCTGAACCATAAGTGGCAGGGACACGAAACTTTTGGAGCACATATCTGACATATCTGATTTTGGGGTCAGCCAGCTTGCCTAGGTAATCAATTATGTCTGTTAATGACTATTGCAATGCAGTACATGCATTGAGAAGTGAAAAAAGGTATTGCTTTACTTTAAGTACATTTTTGTTTTACATACATGCTCTGGTCCCATTGTGTACTTAAAAGTGGGGTATGCCTATATAGGAAGTTCATGGGAGGAGCAAGGAGTTCAAGGTTCAACAACAATCATGACAAGGCAGGGTTGTCCTATGGATCATGCAGGATTGGGCAATAGATCAGAAAGGGAGCTGTCCAGCATCCCAGATAGCTTAGTGAGAAGAATCGATGCCAGACAAAGAAGAGGTCCCACGTAATGACACTAATGATGGCGAACAGTTCCGCCCAATGAAACCAACAATGTGGCACAATTCCTCTCAGTAACACCAACAATGGGGCCCAATGATACCAATGACGGGGCACAATTCCTACCAATGACACAACTGGTAGATGGGGCATTAATTACTCCAACTGATGTTGGACCACAGTTTGCCCCCCCCCCCCCTTTAAACCTGAAGGACAGTAAACTGGCTCTTTGTTTAGAAAGTTTGAAGACCCCTGGTCTATAGTAAAGGTTGACCCCATCCCCCAACCAATCCCCTATTCCCCCAGAATTGGAGCTAGTGATGGTTGCAACTGCTGTAGCCAATTGATCACATGGCACACCTGGTAACAGTTTGAGATTGAAGCCTAATAGTTAATAACTTTAAATTCCTAAATGGCTTGTATGTTCAATTACAATTATTTTTTATATATTTATTTTTTGGATTTTTGTTTTAAATGGAGTACATCTTTAATTACACAACACAATGGGGTGAATTTACTAAAGGCAAATAGAATGTGCACTTATCAATTGCAGTTATACTTATTTTACCCAGAGCTTAGTAAATGTGGTAAAGCTCAGCTGATTTCCATGATCCAATCAAGTGCAAGTAAATATGCCGACTGGCTCACATCGATATACGTTGGCAGAATGGCACCGTTGGGCGAATCGCCGCACCCGCACGGCGGCTCCTTTAAGAGCCGTGGTAGGCTCGCACGCCCCGCCGAAGGCCAGCCATCCCCAATCGCGGGCACAAGAGCCAGAAAGGGGATTTGTGTGTTTAAACACACAAATCCCAGTTCTGACACGGAAGGAGAGACAGATCGTCTGTTCCTACTAAGTAGTCAGTCCTATCCCCTCACAGTTAGAAACACACTGAGGGAACACATTTAACCCTTTGATAAACCTTTGTGCACTTTTATAGCTTTGATCGCTGTATAAATGTCAATGGTCCCAAAAAAGTGTCAAAAGTGATGGATTTGCCGGCCGCAATGTCGCAGTCCCGATAAAAATCACTGATCGCCGCCATTACTAGTAAAAAATAATAATAATAATAAAAATGCCATAAATCTTTTCCCTATTTTGTAGATGCTCTAACTTGTGCGCAAACCAATCAATTTACGCTTATTGCATTTTTTTTTTACCAAAAATATGTAGAAGAATACATATTGGCCTAAACTGATAAACAAATTGGTTTTTAAAACAATTTATTTTAGATTTATTATAGCAAAAAGTAAAAATATTGTTTTTTTTTCAAAATTGTCGTTTTTTTTTTTGTTTATAGCGCAAAAAATAAAAACCGCAGAGGTGATCAAATACAACCAAAAGAAAGCTCTATTTGTGGGAAAAAATAGATTTTTTTTGGGTACAGAGTCGCACGACAGCGCAATTGTCAGTTAAAGCGACTCAGTGCCGTAAAAAATGGCCCGGTCAGGAAGGGAGGTAAATCTTGTATTTATCAATTGGGGGCTAAGAATATGCATGCATCATACATACTAGGGGGAGTACAACTGGGGGAATCAATGGTGGAGAAGGATCTGGGGGTTTTGGTAGATCATAAGCTCAATAATAGGCTGAAGTGGTTAAAAAAAAAAAAATTCACTTGATTGAATATTGTTTACAAAGTGAAGCTTCATCATATTACATTTACTACAGAAAATGAGTGCGTAGTCTATTTGCCTTTAGTAAATCAACCCCTATGTTTCCTCAGTGAGTGCAATAACCATGAAACATATTTTTTGTCATTGCAGGTCCTTTGTGCGATCGCTGCAAACTGGGCTACAAACAAGACATATTAGGACAAGAGAGCTGTACACAATGCATGTGCAACGCTTATGGCTCCATCAATCAATTCTGCAATCCCACCAGCGGACAATGTAAATGCAGAGAGAATGTCAGCGGACTTCGCTGTGACACCTGTATTGACAACTATTATGGGTTTTCTGCTGATGGTTGTAAACCCTGCAAGTGTCACATGGAAGGGATTATCCCTGGAACAGTTTGTGACGCTATGACAGGCCAATGTGTCTGTCAGCCTAATGTTGGAGGAAGGCAGTGCAATGAATGCCGGCATGGCTACTACAAATCCACACAAAATGGCTCCATGTCTTGCCTGCCATGCCAGTGTGATGAATCTGGCACCATAAATGGCTCACAGGCCTGTAATAAGTTAACCGGACAGTGTTTGTGCAAGGCTGCTGTAACAGGGCCACGCTGCAATGTTTGCGTGAGACATACCTACAATCTATTGGCTGTAAATCTACTGGGCTGTCAGAATTGTGACTGTGACCCTAGTAGAACTTTGCCAGGTTCAAGCTGCGACCCAATTGATGGACAGTGCCAGTGCTTGCCAGATTTTCAAGGCAGAAGATGTAGCAGATGTAAGCCTGGTAAGTGTTAACAATGAATATGAAAAGGAAAAAAATGCTAATAATAAAAAGTGTACATATAGCCAAAATAATGTCTTAGCTTTGGATAAAGTGGCAAAGCCTGTTTGCGTCCCACTAGACTCACACTTTTGATTTTTCCTAGTGACCACTGGGAAAGAAAATGTTGAGAAATTCAAAATGTTATTGTTGTCCCCGGGACAAGAGATGAGATATCATTCTATAGGGCAGTTTTGGGGCGGTTCCCTGGCACTCAAGTTGAATATGACAAATTGCAATGCAGAGGCGGGAGAGGCAGCAGCAGTGCCTTCCATACCCCAGGGTCCAAGGCAGGAGCCTCTCCTGCATTTGGCTTGGTCCAGTCCAGCAATGGGGGTCATCATTTCCTGTGACAACTGTCTAATGCCCCATACACACGGTCGGATTTTCCGACGGAAAATGTCCTATCGGACAATGTGTAGGCTCCATCGGACTTTTTCCGTCGGATTTTCCGACGGACAAGGTTTTATCTCCTGCTCTCAAATTTTCCGACAACAAAGTCCTATTAGACTTTTTCCGATCGTGTGTATCGAATTCCGACAGACAAAGTGCCACGCATGCTCAGATCACATTACAAGACCAAAGCTATTGGCTACTAGCCTCTACGTAGTCCCGTCATAGGCAACAAACGTCACCACGTTCAGAATGATCGGATTTTCTGACAACTTTGTCCGACCGTGTGTATGCAACACCAGTGTCGGACAAAATCCGTCTGAAATAACCTGATGGATTTTACGGGGCATAAGAGTTTTCCTCTTTCACTTTCTGTTGTGCTTCAGGAAAATGAAGGGAAAATAGCCCAATGTGCCACAGACATATAACAAGTACTGACAGAGGTTTCAACCATTATTTACTCTATCCAAAGCTTAAAAAAAAATATTAGCTTTAAGTATTCTTTAATTTGCTAGTCAATGGGGATAGGGATTTACTAGCATGCAAAATCTGGTGCAGCTCTGTATAGAAACCAATCAGCTTCCAGGTTTTAGGCTGGGTTCACACTGATAAGACACAACTGTTGTACGACTGTCATTCTACTTTGCCTGCGACAACGGTCCTACATCGATCCTACTTCCGTCCTACTTCCATCCAAAATGAATGAACAAGATAAGATTTTGCTCCGACTATAAGATATTCTGACTTGTCCTTTGACCAATCGAAACAATCCCAGTGTGAGATAAATTCCTTTTACTGCTGCTGTAATCACCATGTCAGATGTCACAAGTTGGATGGTTAGGATGAGGATCCGACATTGATCCAACTTTAATGATAGTCAATGAGCTGAAGTAGGACCAAAGTCAGACCAAAGTAGTGCAGGAACCTTTTTCAAAGTCGGACCAACTTGTGTCAGATCAGTGAAGACGGCTCTTATAGGGAATCATTGATTTACACACGTCATGCGACATGTGCTCCCAAAGTCGAAGCATATGCCATGCCAGTGTGAATCCAGCAATATTGTCAAAGCTTAACTAAACAAGCTGAAGTAAGAAGCTGATTGGCTACCATGTGCAGCTGCACCAGATTCTGAGTGTTCCAGTTTTAGGTCGGGTTCAAACTGGTATGACACAACAGTCGTACCAAGTGGGTTCCCCCTCCAAGACCATACCAGACCCTTCGGTCTGGTATTGAATTTAAGTGGAACCCCCATGCTGAAAAAATAGCGTGGGGTCCCCCCAGAAACCATATCAGACTCTTAAATTCCCGTCACCGTCCGGGACATGATGGGCGGTGATGTCACAAGGAGCAGGGCCTTCAGAGGACGTCACTCGGTGACCCCGCTCCATGCTAATATTAGTAGTGGCACATCACGCACCTAGCATTAGAGCGGGAGAGAGCATTGAGTCAGCATCAGAGGAAGAACAGAGGGAGAAGACAGCGCAGAGAGGAGACCCGGCAGAGGCAGAAGACAGCGGACAGAGGGAGAAGAACCGGAGAGGACATCAGCGGAGGAGGGGAGAAGAAATCGAAAGAGACGCCAGAGCTAGCCTTAATAAATTACTTTAAAAACTTGTGCACTGTGTTTTATTTTTGACACTTTTTTTTTAGGTGAATGGGTAGGGGTACAATGTACCCCATACTCATTCACATAGGGTGGGGGGCCGGGATCTGGGGGCCTCCTTGTTAAACTCAGTTAGTTTAATTAGTCCCTCCAGCCCTTGATTTGGACTACAGAACAACAGTTCTCTATGTTGGGGAGAAGAGGAAAGGGGAATGGTTTCCGTAGGTTAACAAAATACAACTTGGTAGGGCTAACATCATTCAGCTCATGAAATTGCTGTGTGTTGTTGGTGAACAACAGATATTAGAAGCTAAGGGCATTCATGGCAGATTAACAGGTATTTCTATGTACTCTACATGGTATTTAAAGGGATAAAACATAGGTAATGTGTATGTATTCCAGAGATGTACTACATATATTTTTCTTTATTTTAAGATGACATTTAAGATGTTGCCATCTTTGCTATGAGAATGGGGGCTTTTTTGTTCCCATTCTCATAGCATTCTCTGCTGTGAGTCTTAGCACCATATCTGATGAGATAAAAATGGTTTACAGCAACACCTGCTGGCCACACATGGTAAATATGAAATATTCATTCATTCTTACCATTTTAAAAGGGAAAAAAAAAATTGTATTGAATAAATAAGAAAATACATATTTAAAACATTGTAGATTTCCATGAAAGCTGTTTAGAGGGGCACCTTTCCAGTCATAGGGAGGACTGCCTACAAAATGCTGAGAGCTGAAGGATAGAAAATGTAAATTCTGGTTTTGAAAATAGGTTTAAGGGAGGCAGGCAGCACAGCAGGATGCCCTGGCTTGAGCACTCCCAGGGGACTCTCAGAGAAAATTTTAGCATGTTAATAAACTGATCCTTTAAACTTAATGAAAAAAAATCTCTTTCACCAACATTTGACACAGCATAGACTACTTTGTCAAAGATTCATATCAGTTTCTAGAATCAGTTTGTCTAACTGCCACCTAGAGTAATAGGTAATAAGGTCTCTTTAGAGGATTCTCCTGTTTTTACATTTTCGAAACCTAGTCACAGATGCACAGTTTAGCAATCGCAGTTCATGGATCATGGTTCAATCATCTAACCAAAGTGTCTCTCATGTGTTAATCATGCAAGGCTGATTTTATGTTCCCTGTGGTCCACTAAAAAGTAATGGTTTCAGAAGCTGAAATGTTTAGGACATTAACTTCTCCTGCGCCATCAATGACGGCCTGGCCTGGATATCAGAAAGGGCAATGGCACCCCATACTGGCATGATATTAATGATACAGGACACTTAGCCACCAGAGAAAGCTTTGCAAACGGCTCCTCGAGCTACTCAAGCCCTATTTTCAGTGGCGCACGGTCGTGAATTATGAATTACTCTTCTGTTTACAAATATAATATAAAGTGTCTGAGATCTTTCATGTCTGAAAATTTAGTTTCCTGCCCGGATAAGGAAGAACTAAGCTAAGGGTTTTTAGATCTAAAATGGCAGCATAATATACAGTAAGACTACAGCATAGGTGCGTTTCTGGCACCGGCAGCCAAACGTTTGGGCTACTTCTGGGCAATGGGCCTTCTGTGCTGAAAAGTAATGCAAATTGAAAATAGTTTCTCATGGCTCATACATACGGGCATTATTTCACAGCATTTTATGATGGGTTTTAAAATCTTTTTAAACATTATATACACTTCTTTTATGAACGTCCTGTTGGTGTGCGCACACTCCAGGTGTGGTTGAACATGACAGTTTTACTGCAGAGGCTATGGCAGAATGAATCAGCACACCATGCATTTAAACAGCTGCTTGTATTCCAACTTTGGAGTATTGTAAATGGGAGACCACACTGCATCTGACCTGAATAATAAGCATTGTCAGCCTAGTAGAGTACATGCTGGTGAATTTACCCACTGATCGCTGATCGCTCGGTTCTTTGTCTGGTCACAGCACTTACTGGAGCGCTGGGCTGGAAAGGGGGCTGAAGTTGCTGGCTCAGGCTCTCAGCGGCCAGCTGAGAAGCTGAAACAACTGCCAATTAGGCATCTAAGTGGATCCTGACAATATGGTTGGGATCCTTTCAGAGCCTGGAATGGCTTTAGCCCGCTGTCAGCTGATTCTGGCTCACAGAAGAGCACAAGTAAGTGCACTCCTTTAACCCAGAAGAGAAGTGTAGCCCAAAAAGCTTTGGATATACTTCTCTTTTAACATATATAATGTCATATATAATGTCACTGACACTAAACACAACACCAATGCCTTATTTTGTAGCCCCGTTCCTTAACACTTATCTCCTGTAGACACTAAACACATAACACCAATAACTTAATTCTAGACTTCTAACACTAATTTCCCCAACACTGAACATGTAACCCCAATACCTAAATTCTACTATATACACTTAACACCAATACCTTACCTCGGAACTGTTCAGCATTAAACTTCTGCAACACTTAACACAGATATGATATAAGGAGAACCAGTCACCAATGGGCATTTTAATAAAATGAATATCCACTCTTGAATTATTGCAATAGTGCAGCATTACTACCCAATAACTACATTATCTTTTTGTAATTATTTGCTTGTACTGCATTCTCTTCCTGTCTTATCTGGGATATATAAGATCCCAGATCTCATCTGGGATCTCATCTGGAAGCAATATGTCCTCAAAAGCATCTGATCAAACCAAGATTGATAACGGCTTATTAACAGCAAACAGAAACCGGAAGTGAGAAAATCCTCATCACTTCCAGGTTCATATGCCATTGAGATGATCAGGGAACAGGAGTTCCTCCTTTGTCTCTCTGGTGTGCTGCCCCAACTGCTGGTTTTAGTCTGGGGCTGCCCGGGGGAACGGTAAAGCCCAGAAAGGTGAAGAGAGGGGGGGACCAACTTCTGCCACATGCAAAAGTGATCAGGCAGCTGCATAACAGCTTGATCACTTTTACATTATAGAGCATCACCATCTCTAAAAAAAGATACCAGGGTCATGATTACAGTTGCAGTCATGACCCCGGTAGAACCACCAGAACCACTGAATTTCAGAGGATGCAGGGGTACATCCATTTGTGGGAAGTGGTTAAAGCCGTATGAAACTCAAAACCAAAAGTTTTATATATTGCAGGTTACCAATCATTATATCTGGTGTCCTGGCCAGTAACACACCTCTTGTATTAGGGCTCTTCTACACTTGCTTCAAAATGTAGCATTGAACACACTTTTTTAGAGAACTCTGAATGCCAATCAAAGCATCTTTCTCACTTTGAAAATTATACCCCATGTTGCTTTATT
>JAQSEC010000269.1:0-10293 GCA_028564925.1 Lithobates sylvaticus
TCACATTTGCATATCTGTTAAAATCTATCTCCAAAGGAAGAAGAATTGGGGATAGATTCTATGATCCATATTTTAACATCTCAATTGGCGCATGGCCGTCCCTGCACGACAGAAGTCAAATGTTTGATGTTGCTGCCACTAATCTAAGTATTCTGACATCCTAGGAGAATGTACCTGCAATGGGGATTCCTCCATCCACACAATGGATGAATTTGTTAGTTTTTTTTTTTTTTGGCCCGCTGGCCAAATGAAAAAACTAATGCGGCGTACACACACTCGGACTTTCCGGCGGGATCGTCCGCCGGACCTAGTCCAGCGGACAAAACCGCCGGACTTTCCAGCGGAGGTCCGCCGGACTTTCCGACCGTGTGGACTTGACCACACACGCCCGGACTTTTCTGGCGGACAATCCGCCGGAGTTTTGGCGAAAGTCCGCGGGACTTTTGAAATGAACAGACTTGCTCACACACGTAGCAATGTCCGTTCATTTAGAACGTAACTCCAGTTAGACGGGACTAGCGAAGGCAGTCAATGCCGCCACCTCACTAGCCCCGTCACCTGGTATGGTTTTAAAGGGGAATCCCTACGCCGAAAAAAACGGCGTGGGGGTCCCCCCCAGATCCATCTCAGACCCTTATCCGAGCACGCAGCCCGGCCGGTCAGGAAAGGGGGTGGGGACGAGCGAGCGCCCCCCACCTCCTAAGCTGTACCAGGCAGCGTGCCCTCAACATGGGGGGGTGCCCTGGGGAAAGGGGGGCCCTGCGGACCCCCCACACCAAAGCACCTTGTCCCCTTGTTGATGAGGACAGGGGCCTCTTCACGACAACCCTTGCCATTGGTTGTCGGGGTCTGCGGGCGGGGGGCTTATCGGAATCCGGGGCCCCCTTTAATAAGGGGGCCTCCAGATACCAGTCCCCCCACCCTATGTGAATGAGTATGGTGGTACGATGTACCCCTACCTCATTCACCTAAGGTGTAAATAGTGTAAATAAAAAAAAACCCCCACAATTTTTTTAAAATACTTTATTGCACAGCTCATGGGGTCTTCTTCCGTATTGGGGGGTCTTCTCGCCGGACTCCTCCGCTATCTTCTGCTCTTTTACCTAGCTATTTCACGAGCGGAGGAGCCCAGCTTTCTTCTTCGTCGCCGCCATTGTCTGGGGGTCTTGTTCCAACTTCGGAGGTCTTCGGGGGTCTCTTCTGCTCTTCTTGCCGGGCCTCCGATTTCTTCCTCCAGCTCTTTTACGAACGGTGGCCCGGGCTTGTGTTGCCGTCGCTTTCGCCGCTGTCCCCGTTGCCTTCTGCTTCTCCTTCTTCTGCTTCTTGTTCTTCTTTCTCCTTCCGATGTTTACTCGTCGCCGTCTCCTCTTCTTATGGCTCTGACGTGTTGTGCTTCCAGTTATATAGAGACAAGGGGCGGGGCCACCGTCTCATGTCTCATGGTGACCCGCCCCCATATGATGTCACAGTCCGCCGGACTGCCGAGTCCAGCGGACAATTTTAAGTCTGAACCTAAAACTTAGTCCCGGACTTTTGGGAGAAAATAGTCCATCGGAGCCCACACACGGGCAGATTGTCCGGCAGACTCTAGTCCGGCGGACAATCCTGCGGGAAAGTCCGCTTGTGTGTATGCAGCCTAAGTGTGTGGCCAGCTTAAATAATTTTAGTTTATTTTTACACAACTTCTATCTGAGATTTTAGAGAAGTCCTGTTCCTTGTTATTAAAGTTCCTCTTATGGGCTGCAATATATAAGTAAATATAAAATATTAATATTTATTTGAAGGGTTGCTCTTTTTGATTTTTTTTTTTTAATACTACTTTTTTCTGGCTTCAATGCTTTGAGTCTGTGTGTGCAGACTAGAGGTCATACTGAAGTTAGAATTCTGACCTGCATCCTTATTTCAGTTCAGTTCCTCAGAAACAATGAAGCTTCTGGGCAAGCTTTGCGGCCAGTTATTTATCATTTCTAGACATGGAGGGCAGAAATGATAGCCTCAATGTAGTTTTTTTTAATTACAGTTACCAGTATTGCCTGGTGACATACAAAGCCTATACAAACCACAGGTCTAGTCCAACCAAACTCCATATATAAATGACCAAACTCACACTGAAAAAAACACATGCCAATTGTTCAATGAAATCCATTATATGTCAGTATCTAGTAGGAGAAAGTGGGGGTTTGGTTCCTTTTGACTCATTCAGCTGTTTGCATAAAATTTGATCTCCTGCTAATCAGGTTTATTCACAACAGAATTTATTCATACAATTCATAGCATAGCAGTAAGCCAGCTTTATGAACTGAAATGTACTGTGTAATGGGTTATAAGAATAGCATATATTTAAATCTATATAGCAGCCTTTCTCAACCTTTTTATCCCAGAAGAACCCTTGAAATTATTTTCAGGTCTGGTGGAACCCCTACCAACATCAATTCCTTAGGGGTCAGTGGAAAGTATGCCCCTTACAGTGGTGGTCAGAATGCCACCCTTAGAGATAGTTAAAAAGTTCAATAGCCACTATATTAACCACTTGCCGACCAGCAGCCATCATTATATCGCCGTAGCTGCGTGGTAGCTCCTTTAGGTAGCTGCAGCATGGCAGGGGACCCGATGCGCGTGACTGGCAGCCGCAATGTCCACTGAACACCCATGACCATGGGCACGAGAGCCTGTATGGGGATTTGTGTGTGTAAACACAAATTCCCATTCTGACAGGGTAGGAAGGACAGATTATCTGTTCCTAGTGATTAGGAACAGCGATTTGTCTCCTCCTCCAGTCAGTCCCATCCCCCCACAGGTAGAAACACCACCCAGGGAACACACTTAACCCACTTGATCGCCCCCTAGTGTTAACTCCTTCCCTACCAGTGACCTTTACACAGTAATTAGTGCATTTTTATAGCACTGATCGCTGTATAAATGTCAATGGTCGCAAAAAAGTGTAAAAAGTGACCGATCTTTCTGCCGCAATGTTGCAGTCCCACTAAAAATCACAGATCTACTAGTAAATAAAAATAATAAATAAAAATGCCATAAAAAGTCATAAATCTATTCCCTATTTTATAAACGCTATAACTTTTGCGCCAAACCAATCAATATACGCCTATTGTGATTTTTTTTACCAAAAATATGTAGAAGAATTACATATTGGCCTAAACTAAATAAGACATTTTTTTTTCTTGGGGTATTTATTATAGCAAAGGGTAAAAAAAATTGTTTTCTTTTTAAATTGTCGCTCTTTTTTTGTCTATAGCGCAAAAAATAAAAACCGAAGAGGTGATCAAATACCATCAAAAGAAAGCTCTCTTTGTTGGAAAAAAGGACATAAATTTTGTTTGGGTACAGCATTGCATGACCACGCAATTGTCAGTTAAAACGATGCAGTGTTGTAATGCAAAAAATGGCTTGGCCATTAAGGGGGCAAATCCTAGTAGTTAATATAAACATGATTTTGTATGCTTTTTTTGTGATATTGTTATTACTTTTATGAGACAATAGGCAATAACACTTTATGATAATTGTGATCTCATGGAAAGTTTTTCAGAAAAGACTTCATGAGGGTGGCCTGAGGGCCCGACGTCCTCTAATGGGCCCTGTGCTCACTGCCTGGCACTGTGGAGCTTGATTGGCATTTGCCATTGAACACCAGAAAGGGCAGGTCCGGCACTGTTGCCCTGTGCTTTTCACAAATGAGAGTAGGTTCACCCTGAGCACATGTGACAGATGTGAAAGGGTCTGGATAAGCCCTGGAAAATGTTATGCTGCCTGTAATATCGTTCAGCATGACCAGGTTGGTGGTGAGTCAGTGATGGTCTGGGGAGGCATATCCATGGAGGGACGCACAGACCTCTACAGGCTAGACAATGGCACCCTGACTGCCATTAGGTATCGGATGAAATCCTTGGACCCATTGACAGACCCTACGCTGGTGCAGTGGTCCTGGGTTCTTCCGTGTGCACGACAATGCCCGGCCTCATGTGGCTAGAGTAAACAGCCAGTTCCCAAGGGATGAAGGAATTGATACCATTGGCCCCCACGCTCATCTGACCTAAATCCAATAGAACACCTCTGGGACATTATGTTTAGGTCCATTTGACGCCGCCAGGTTGCACCTTAGTCTGTTCAGGAGCTCATTGATGCCCTGGTCCAGGCCTTGGAGGAAATACCCCAGGACACCACCCGCCATCTCATTGGGAGCATGCCCCAACGTTGTCAGGCATGCATACAAGCACGTGGGGGCCATACAAACTACTTAGTAGCATTTTGAGTTGCTGCAATAAAATTTCAGCAAAAATGGACTAGCCTGCTGCATCACTTTTTCACTTAAAAATTTTGAGGTGTCTTTGAATTCAGCCCCCTGTATGTTGATCGTTTTCATTTTCATCAAATGATGTGGCATCCTTACGTTCCTAACACATTACCCAGTCAATATCAGTATAAATATCCAGCATGATATTTTACCCCATTGAGATCTGATGTGTTTTCAAAGTGTTCCTTTAATTTTTTTGAGCAGTGTATATATGTGAACGAGTAAATATATATAAAATATAAAATTATAAATATGTCTGGGGCATTGACAGAGTATTTTAAAAGTGATGCAAAATTAAACCACAGCCCAAACATTTGATTTGTTTTTATTTCCCTCTTTGGGGATATTTTCCCTCACTACCTAATCTGAACCGAAACAGGAAGTATCAGGAAGGTCTCCCTAATAGGGACAATAAGGCTGATTGAGCCCTGGTTCACACTGGTGCGTTTTGACATGCAATTTCACATGGCACTGTCCTAATCGGTGCAATGTCGCATTTGCAGTACCGCAAAAAGTAGTTTCTGTACTACTTTTTGCGATTTAAGGGTGCAATTTCCATTTACATCTGTGCAGAAGCCTGCACAGATGTCTATGAAATTGCGGCCTGAAATCGGGACTAACATGTGGGAGTGAAATTGGCTGAACTTGCACGACTTCATTCCCGCAGCTCATTGTAAACCTCAGGTTAATAAAAAAAAAGTCTTCAATTCACTTAAATTATCCAATCATACAAAATGCATCTGCACATGATTGGGTATTCAAAGTAAACAGGAATTTGCCTTCACCAATCACTGTCATTTTCTCCTTGTGCTACTTCCAGGTGCCAGGTTTTTGTGGTTTTTCTATTTAGCCAGTGAAGGGTGACCTGATTTCATACATACTCATGGGAGTTAGTAATTTTGGCACAGCCGGAGTGTATCAGGATTTCATGCTTAGCTGTACATGTGCAGCTAAGTGTAACTTCACTCGAAGAGTGTGAGCAGGTAGGTAAGTGTGTCCTACAACTGAAGAGACATAGCATGTCTCTTCTGAAATAAAGAGCTGCCTGCTCACAATTTTTTTTAAATGATAGCTTTAGATTTGCTTTAAATTTTCAATAATTCATAAATTATCCAAATTATTCAAAATGTATCCATATATAAAAACTGACTTTTTTAACACATGTGCCCATGTACAGTCCTGGTCTGTAAATACCCCTTTTGATAACTTTGGAATTCCAAGTTTTTGATCATCAGCAAGTATGCAGAATTTTGCATGTGTACAACAGTGACACTTATACCAGGAATCGACACTTATGACTGCAATCTTAGAAATGGCTTATATCTATGCTGTCATAGTCAAGGATTGTGTTTGGAACAATACATAAATATGCATGTCCTTTAATTCCCTATGAATGAAATAGGAAATGAAAACAGCCACATATCACACTAAAGATCAAGGGTAGGGCAGTAAGATAACAAAGCTGTTAGCTGTAACATAGAGGAGTTGCTATGGAAATAAGTGCATGTAAACTGTAAGTGCATCTGGGATGTACACAGCCCTATATTCTGTGAACTCTGCATGGCAATCTGAAATTAAATACTGAATAATGCCACCTTAAATTAATTTTAATTTAAAAAAAAAAAAAATTGTCAGAGCCATAAAATGGGGAGCATGTTTCATAACCCGTTATTTCTAATGCAGCTGCACATTAATTGTCTTGGGAAAAACTTGAAACACATACAAATATATCTGAAATATGTCACATATTATGTTTATTTTAGTTTTTTTTTTCAAATAAAACATTAAAATTATATACTTTATTCATTTTAGGTACTCATAGACATGCTATGCTTGATGGCTGATTGGGATGATTTTGGCCCGATAGCGTGAAAAATCCAATATCTATAGAAATCACCAGTCACAGACATGGAACAGTGCCTATATACTGTACTCAATGGGAATGCAAAGGCAGTTTGAAGCAGGTTGATACAGCTTAGGAGGTCAATTGCAAATAAGAAGGCGATCAAATGGAGATCAAATGCTCCCATGAAGGCACTCAGATGGAACTCAAGCATCTCAAACTCAAACAAATGCAGGTTAAAGCTGGCCAGATATGGATCAAATATTGGCTAGTTCAGCAGGGACTGGCTAATTTCCAATCCATATGTGGCCATTGAGGTTGAACAGAAGTATATTTTTGCTCAACGAGCACTGCAGGCAATAGACTGCTCTGTGTATTTTGACAAAGGGGGAGACTCCCTGCTGTAAAAATACAATAGTGTAGCAAGGAGAATGCCCACATCAACATCAAATGTGTAGATGGGGGAATCAAGTCAATTTTTTTCATTTAACCACAAAAAAAAGACCCATGTATGACCAGTTTAAGGGCTCTCAAAGGCACACAACAATGATCCATCTGACCCACCAATACAAACCCTAAAATGAATTTGCCATCTTGAAAGTATTTGGCTTAAAACTTGTTTTCCCAGAAAGAAATAGTACCAGGGATATCCCCCTGCTCTCCTCTGTCTACTAGAAGGCATCTGGAAGCTATGTCTGGGCAGATAATACCTTGTCCTCATGACTGTAAAGCCCCATACACACGGTCGGATTTTCCGATGGAAAATGTCCTATCGGACAATGTTGTCGGAAATTCCGACCGTGTGTAGGCGACATCGGACATTTTCCATCGGATTTTCCGACGGACAAAGTTTTATCTCCTGCTCTCAAATTTTCCGACAACAAAGTCCTATCGGACTTTTTACGATTGTGTGTAGCGAATTCCGACGGACAAAGTGCCACGCATGCTCAGATCACATTACAAGACCAAAGCTATTGGCTACTAGCCTCTACGTAGTCCCGTCGTAGGCAACAAACGTCACCACTAGGGATGGGCCCAGTGCTCGATGCGAACCCCTGTTTGCATCGAGCACCGGGTGTTCGCTCGCTCGGCGAGCCCAGAACTATTTTGGCCGCTCGCATCACATTCTTGTGCTGCGAGCGGCCCCGCAATGCATTGCGGCCGGCGCGGCCGGGGCAGTGCATTGCTGGCTGATGATTGGCCAAGCATGCACTGTGACCCCGCATGCTTGGCCAATCCCAGCGCCGGAAAATCGGAGAGCCATAAATGGCTACAGGCAGGACGCATGTAGCCAATTACAGCTCAGTGGCTTTAGTACACGCCCCACCATTTAAAAGGCCGCCACGCCGTCGGCGCCGGTCACATGAGTTCCGGCTTTAGGAGAGATCAGGATGATTCTGTGTCACTCTTTGCTAGATTCCTATAGAAAGATTTGCTCTACTTTGCTAAACCATTGGCTATTTTTTTGCTAAACCATTGCTACCTGTCATTGATCGTCCATTGCTGCTGCTGGTTAGTGTGTTTTTTAGCTGCTGCTGGGGATTAGTCTGGTGCGTGTCTTACTGTTAGTACAGTATTTCAGTAGGACCAACCGCAGTGCTGTTAGTACCTCACTGGACCCCAAAAGCACCCATAGGACTTCTAGTGTGTTAGTGGCATCAAACAGAGTTCCTATATTTTCTTCCCAGAAGCACCCATATGACTTGTAGTGTGTTAGTCCCATCACACAGATCTCCTATATTTTCTTCCCAGAAGCACCCATAGGACTTGTACTGTGTTAGTGGCATCACACAGAGTTCCTATATATTCTTCCCAGAAGCACCTATAGGACTTGTACTGTGTTAGTCCCATCACACCGAGTTCCTATATTTTCTTCCCAGAAGCACCCATAGGACTTGTAGTGTGTTATTCCCATCACACAGAGCTCCTATATTTTCTTCCCAGAAGCACCAATATGACTTGTAGTGTGTTAGTGGCATCACACAGAGTTCCTATATTTTCTTCCCAGAAGCACCCATAGGACTTGTAGTGTGTTAGTCCCATCCCACAGAGCTCCTATATTTTCTTACCAGAAGCACCCACAGGACTTGTACTGTGTTAGTGGCATCAAACAGAGTTCCTATATTTTCTTCCCAGAAGAACCCATAGGACTTGTACTGTGTTAGTCGCATCACACAGAGTTCCTATATTTTCTTCCCAGAAGCACCCATAGGACTTGTACTGTGTTAGTCCCATCACCCAGAGTTCCTATATTTTCTTTGCAGAAGCACCCATTGGACTTGTAGTGTGTTAGTCCCATCACACAGAGCTCATATATTTTCATCCAAGAAGCACCCATAGGACTTGTACTGTGTTAGTCCCATCACACAGTGTTCCTATATTTTCTTCCCAGAAGCACCCATAGGACTTGTACTGTGTTAGTGGCATCACACAGAGTTCCTAAATTTTCTTCCCAGAAGCACCCATAGGACTTGTAGTGTGTTAGTCCCATCACACAGAGCTCCTATATTTTCTTCCACAGAAGCACCCATAGGACTTGTACTGTGTTAGTGGCATCACACAGAGTTCCTATAGATTCTTCCCAGAAGCACCCTTAGGACTTGTAGTGTGTTTGTCCCATCACACAGAGCTCCTATAGTTTCTTCCCAGAAGCACCCATAAGACTTGTACTGTGTTAGTCCCATCAAACAGAGCTCCTATATTTTCTTCCCAGAAGCACCTATAGGACTTGTACTGTGTTAGTCCCATCACACAGTGTTCCTATATTTTCTTCCCAGAAGCACCCATAGGACTTGTACTGTGTTAGTGGCATCACACCGAGTTCCTATATTTTCTTCCCAGAAGCATCCATAGGACTTGTAGTGTGTTAGTCCCATCACACAGTGCTCCTATATTTTCTTCCCAGTAGCACCCATAGGACTTGTACTGTGGTAGTGGCAGCACACAGAGTTCCTATCTTTTCTTTCCTTTTTCACCCATAGGACTTTTACTGTGTTTTTGTTTGTTTTTCTTTCTCTTTTTCTTTTGTTCTTTATTTTCTTTATTTTCTTCCCAGAAGCACCCATAGGACTTGTATTGTGTTAGTCCCCTCACACAGAGCTCCTATATTTTCTTCCCAGAAGCACCGATAGGACTTGTAGTGTGTTAGTCCCATCACACAGAGGTCCTATATTTTCTTCCCAGAAGCACCCACCGGACTTGTAGTGTGTTAGTGCCATCACATAGAGCTCCTATATTTTCTTCCCAGAAGCACCCACAGAGCTCCTATATTTTCTTGTAGTGTGTTAGTCCCATCACATAGAGCTCCTATATTTTCTTCTCAGATGCACCCACAGGACTTGTAGTGTGTTAGTCCCATCACACAGAGTTCCTATATTTTCTTCCCAGAAGCACCCATAGGACTTGTTGTGTGTTAGTCCCATCACACAGAGCACCTATATTTTCTTCCCAGAAGCAACCATAGGACTTGTACTGGGTTAGTCAAATGACGGAGCGATCACTTTGTAAACAAACCGGCGTCAAGATGACGCTGGTCTCCCCTCTGTGTTCAGATCTGTACAGTGGAGGGGAGAGATCGGATGGCAGCAGCCATCCCTCCATACCCTGCCACTACTCTGCAACACCCTGGTAATACTGCGCAATACTCTGCAACACCCTGCTAATACTGCGCAATACTCTGCAACACCCTGCCAATACTGCGCAATACTCGGCAACACCCTGCCAATACTGCGCAATACTCTGCAACACCCTCCCAATACTGTGCAATACTCTGCAACACCCTGCCAATACGGCGCAATACTCTGCAACACCCTGCCAATACTGCGCAATACTCTGCAACACCCTGCCAAAACTGCGCAATACTCTGCAACACCCTGCCAATACTGCGCAATACTCTGCAACACCCTGCCAATACTGCGCAATACTCTGCAACACCTGCCAATACTGCGCAATACTCTGCAACACCCTGCAATACTGCGCAATACTCTGCAACACCCTGCCAAAACCGCGCAATACTCTGCAACACCCTGCCAATACTGCGCAATACTCTGCAACACCCTGCCAATACTGAGCAATACTCTGCAACACCCTGCCAGTGCCACTACTGCGCAATACTCTGCAACACCCTGCCAATACTGCGCAA
>JAQSEC010003463.1:0-10712 GCA_028564925.1 Lithobates sylvaticus
TTAAGCAATGTCTTTTGTCTGCTGCATAGTATTGTTTGCCCCAAAACACCCCCTAAAATATGCACAAATGTTTGCTGTGTGGTTTACTTCATGTAGAGCCCCCTTTTTTTGTTCTTTTGGTGGGGGGGGGCAAACTCATTAGAACCCCCTCCCCCAACTGCTCTGTCAGATGGTACCAATCCTTTATCTGCTGGCTTTCCCAAGGTCCATACACACTATATACCTACCTCTTTATAGTGCGCATCTTTAGGATGAATTCAGCAAAGCATGTAGTGCAAGGGACTGCCTCCATACATTCCATTTCCTATTTTTTGTCTTCTTTCCCTCCTATTAGCTTGCTTGGTAATTTAATAATGTCACACTGTGCCTGCCTTTTTGGGGGGGGTTGAAATGTTATTTGATCTTTCCTGTGGCCTGCCAATAGTGTTAAGTACAGAGGGTCTGCCAAACTAGCCCACATTATTGAGCCATTTGCCAATCAATGAAGTGCAGAGGGTTAGCTGTCCACCCCCCCCCCCCCCCCAAAACCCCTAGTTATTGCCACTGGCCCATCAGAAGGGGGGATTGATGGGGGGGTGAGTAATCTGTGAAGGGGAGCCTCTACTTTTCTGTGCAAATACTTTCCAGCCTCCAATTTTATACAATGCTCTTGTTCCAAGATGTTGATTGTCTAATCTGCTTGCAATGTTTAGTGCAAAGTGACTAATTTTTTTTTCTTGTTTCACTCCACAGTTCCCTTCCACGCCACAGAATGGCAGACTGTGGCCTCCCACTTTGCCACCGTTGGGACTTTCCTAACTGCGAGGGGCAATTGATGGGAAACACGTCCGCATCGTCCCACCGCCCAACTCGGGTCCTACTATTATAATTATAAAAGGTTTAATAGTGTAGTGATGTTGCGGTGGTGTCGGCAACATACAGTTTATGTATGTGGACGTGGGGATGAACGGCCGATATCGGATGGTGGGGCCATTACGCACACGGAGTTCTACTGGCGTCTCCAAAGTGGCAGTCTGTGCTTGCCACCTCCAGAGGAGAATGCCGAAGGACTCCCCTTCGTCTTTGTCGCAGATGAAGCGTTTGCGTTGACTCCCCATGTGATGAGGCCGTTCCCGATGAGGACCCTCACCCCGACCAGAGGGTCTTCAACTACAGGCTGTCCAGAGCCAGAAGAGTGTGGAGAACGCTTTTGGCATCCTGGCCAGCCGCTTCCCCCTGTTCCTGACGGCATTTAACTTGGCGGAATACAAACTGAACCACATAGTTCTTGCCTGTTGCATATTGCACAACTTCCTCAAAAGACATAACAGGAACTATGGTGCCCGTTGGCCCAGATGTGGAGGGCCCTCCAAATGCCGAACTCACAGCCCTTCGAGTGGCACGTCCAGGCTTGCCCCCTCTAAATGCCCCTGTGGTCCGGGACCAATATATGCAGTACTTTGTGGTAGGGGGGCCATTGCTCTGCCTGACGATGTGTGAGAGGCATTTTTTAATAAATCTGATATTTTAACCAACCTATGATTTCATGTCATTTCAGTCTTCTTTTTAGCTTATTTTACTTTGACATTTTTTCCCTTTGCCTTCGACAGTGGAATGCACTTTCTGGGCAAAAGGAGTAACAGTCTCTTCTTCCCAAAAAGATTATTCTCATGTTGTGTGTTTGCTACCTAATCTTTGGTCTAGAGAAGGTTTGTACTGCATAACTGACACCCAAAATACTCCTTTTCATCACCAGGTCTGACATGTGTGTATTCTCCAAAATGCTGTGCTCCGTGTTTTCGTACAAAGCACTGGGGTGTCATTTACATAAGTCAAATCCGCTATGCTCTACAAGTGCATTGAAAAAGTTCCCCGGGAAAGAAAATTGAGTGCAAAGTGGATTTGCCTTTAGTAAATAACACCCATTGCCCCCCATATCCTTTTCATTTTACATACATAATGCATTGTGTTTTTTTAAATAAGGAAGCCACACATTTAGAAAAATAAAAGTTTACTAGGAAAACATTCCCAAGTGCGTTTACAATCTTCACACCAAAACTGACAACATCTTGGTTATTTACAACATTGTTTACAAACATTCCGCAATTGGTAAAACCAGGCATGGAGCAAAACAGAACCTAGAACTTGGAAAGTTCAACTTTGTAAAGTGAAGACAAGATCAGACATGACTATATGTTCAAAGTGTGTTTGATCTTGCCTTCATCACATGGGGGGGTCACCCCCGAAAAGTGGAAATTTGGAACATGCACACAATTTGGTCTGAAAATGGTCATTAGATGGTAAAACACATGCCTAGAAGCTTCAAAAGTGCCATTTTCCATCATGATGAATGGACGTTTTTTGGGGGTGCAACCCCTTCACCACAACCACTTTCGTAGTTCGTAAGTGTTTGCACCCCCAAAAAAACGTTGCCATTCATCCACCATGGTGGGAGCTAGCACATGTGGACACAATGTGTGCATGTTCCAAATTTCAGACAGTTTTTAAGTTGCAAATGTGTTCTGAAGCTGGCACAAATGTGTGTTAATTACTTGTGCGTTTTCATATTTTTCCTAAAACATCAATGATGTTCTTCAATTTTTGTTGAACATCATTGATGTTTTGCTTTATGTAATCTAGATCTCTATTGCAGACCATTATCTCTCCGATGAGTACTGGGCACTCTCTGTGGTAAAGTGCGATTTTTCTTCCACAACATCCACGTCACCTAAAAACCACAAACAAACAAAAATGGGGTGTGGAAATGAGGCAGCCATACATGGATTAGCTTACCAGTAGCTGTTTTCTCCCACACTCACCTGTTGTGGTGACAATTTCTCCAAGTTCGATGATCTCTCCTTCCTCCTCCTCCTCCTCCTCTGCTTCTGCTCTTTCCCCTTTTTTGGAGGTGTTGGTTTGGGGGTTTCCTCAGACGGCCCAATTTTCGCTCCCCTATGAGAATGTCCAAAAGGAAGATTTAGCAACACAAACTATTGAGGCAGAAATAGGAAATGACAAACATTGCTTGAAAGTGACGGACACTATTTTAGTTTGGCCAGTTACAAATGTCAACTACATGAATGTAGTCACTTTGTAAAGGTGCTAAACTGACTAGCTTTTTGGTAGAAGTTTGTGTGATGAGACCCCCCTCTAGTATCCACTGGAGCACATGTGTGGAAAACCATAATAAAAAGGGGGTTTGGGTGTCCCACACTAGTGCTCTAGAGTCCAGATGGGTAAACAGCTACTGAGTGACCTCTCCTTTACATTGAATAAATGGCTTTACATTCTTGATGACATTTCTAGTGAGAACAAACTTCCTTTCCCCCAAAAAAACACCAAACATCGTATTATAAGTGCCGAACGATCGAGGTTGCGTACGATCGAATGCACACACACACGACCATGACATGGCAGAAAGATCGAGGCTGATACGATCGAATGCACAGACGAACCTGAAAGTGGCCATTTTGAATGTACAACTTTGTAAAAATCAAAACACATGGAGCAGTATGCAAGCAAGAAATCAAACACAAAACACAACTACTTACTTTTTTGAAGAAATCTCTTGATCTTTCTGTACTGATCGGCCTCCCTCAGTTTCAGGTCTGACCAGCGTTTCCTCAGTTGCTCCTTGATCGTTGTACCCCAAAATGATTGTACAGCCTTCTCACAACTTAGACATGATCTTGGCCTTGCGACATTGGGGTTGAGGTAAGGCCCATACTTCCCATCATAGTCGCTCCTCTTTAATATGTCCACCATCTCCAACATTTCTCCAAATGACATATTGGAGGCCTTGAATTTCAGGCTCCGGGATCGGACGTTTCTGCCTCCGGACTTTCCTCGTCCTCCTCCTCGTTGGGGGGATATTTGGGGCGCACCTGCTGTGTCCCCCCATGTGCTCTCCCCACTGCGCCTAAAGAGAAGGGGTGGGGAATAGACAGAAAGATCGTCAGGGGCGGCGGAGTTTGACGCATGCGCACTGTATATAAAACGTCACACGCCTGTGTCGTAGCCACGATCTGGGAGACAGGGGAGAGAAAGCTCACGCACGAGACGATCGCTACAAACGAAGGTACAATTTGACTTGGTACATAACTAGCCTAGACTGATTAGAACTTGAGGCTTCTTTATGGAGAAGATTAGGAGAGTTTAGGCTGACATTATTTATATTGTTTTGTGTGGCGTTGTGTCTTGCAGAGGTGATGGATGCCTTCTACAACGTGAGCTTTCTCCCACACTTCATTGATAAATACCGCAATTCCCCCTCTTATGGCAGGCAAAACACAGGGATTATAGCAACAGACCAAAGAGGTACGCAGCCCTGCTGAAACTGTGGCATTTGTAAAGCCTACCCTGCCCATGGCAACCGTCGCAAACTTAAAAGTGAAGATCACCAACATGAAGACTACCTATTTCCGGGAGCGCAATAAGGTCCTGAAGTCACAAGCATCTGGAGCTGCAGCAGCTGATGTCCATGTCCCCACGCTCTGGTACTATGACAGGCTCCACTTTCTCAAAGACCAGGCTACTGTCAGGAAGTCACTCTCGACTCTTCCTTGCACGCGTCCTTCCACGCACGCCACCCCTGATGAGGATTCCGAGGACCAACCTGGGCCTTCCAGTCAGGAATATGTGCAGGTGCCCAGCTTGTTCCAGGTATAGTAGTTTTGGAACCAGTTTGTTGAATAATGAATGATGTTCAGTTAATTCAGGATCCCCAATTGCTTATTTCCTAACGTGATTGACATATCAACAGACAGTGGTGTGGGAGACATTTTTGGGAAGAATCTAAACTGCAGGGCTGAGAATTGTATGGTTTTGTATTTGAAAACATTTTGCAACAGTCACTAGATGAGAATTGTGTGTGTTTGATGAACAAATAACTGAAACTATGTCCCTTTTTCATACACAGGAAACCTCAGCCAGGAGGTGGCTGTGGAAGGTGGCAGTCAGGAGGAGGCAGGGGTAGTGGCAGCCAAGAGGGGTAGGCGTAGGAGCCTGACTGTCTCCCAAGTCTCTCCCCTCCGCCTTCCCTACAGAAGGGCGAAAAACATGGGGGAGGTGGGAGAGTCAGCGCTCCAGCTGATAAAAGATGCCTCAGCCTCCCTCTATGCCACACCCACCTACGAGGAGGCCTTTGCCTCCTTGGTTACAAGTAAATTTACGGGTATGGAGGCGGGCAACGCAGCATGTGTGAGGAGGTCATCCTCAAAATACTAAATGAGGGGATGGCTGGGAGATGACTCCCCTCACACATGTTTGCGAGAGTGACCTTGCTCCGCCTCCTCCTCCTCCTTCTGCCACCCCACCAGCACCAGCACCACGGCGTGGAAGGAAGCGTACAAGGAAGACAAGAGAGTGACAACCTGGACTCAGTCTGTCTGAGAGAAGATGGAGCCTCTCGTAGTACCAGAGCCTGGGGACCTAGATGGCATCTGCTGCAGTTCCGGATGTTTGGACTTCAGGACCAGATTGCGCTCCCTTATTATTTAGATAGGTAGTCTTCATGCCCCCAATTGTTTAAGTCTGTAAAATGATGTTGCCATGGGTGTCCAAGGCTTTGCAAATTCCCCAAATTTCACCATGGCTGCGTTCCTCTTTGGTCTTTTGCTGAGACCTAAATAAAGTTTTTTTTGATTTGAAATAATCATTGACTATTGTGTTTTACTTTTCTACAATGACAGTTTTTCTTTGAGTAGGCAGTACATTTCACTAATCCTAGAATTAACAAGGGGCACCAACAACCAACAAACTCCTAGTAAATTTAAGCAAGAAATACAAATGTTAATAATGTGTTTTGCTAAGTTGAGACATACAAACCCCCTCCAAAAAAAAAAAAAATCTCCTTCAAATATGTATTCCCCAAAAAAAAAAAAAAATGGGGGTAAAAAAATAAGAAAGATTTTATTACGATCTGAGTAAAAATAAACATGTAGTGTATAAATGCTGCAAAGTAATAAAGAAGTAAGTTTGTGAGAAGTGCGGTGAATAGGAGCAGCTAAAAATGTCATTCTTGTTGCATTGTAAAGAAAAAAGAATGCGCTGCATTAAAACATTTTAACATTGCAGCGTGACGAATGTGCTGTGTCGATTAGGAAAGGTAGTTTTACCTGACCGAGCGCTTCCGTCACAGAATTTCTTCTGAGCATGCGTAGCACTTTGTCCGTCGGACAAGCGTACACACGCTCGGATTTGGTGTGATCGGACCGGGTTGACGCAAATCTTTCCAGCAGGAGATAAGACTTTGTCCGACGGACAAACCGACGAACACTGTCCGATGGTGCATACACACGGTCTGATTTTTCAACAACCTTGTCCGATCGACCAAATTGATGAAAAAGTCCGACCGTGTGTATGGGGCTTTACCCTTTCTCCCATGATCTATCCAAAACATTATGTCCACAACATGATCAGCCAAAACATTATGACCCCCATGATCAGCCCATTATGACCCCCCATGATCAACCAAAACATTATGTCCACAACATGATCAGCCAAAACATTATCATGATCAGCCAAAACATTATGACAACCCCCCCCCCCCATGAAAAAAAAAAAAAAAACAATTTTCCAAAAAAATAAAAAAGTTTTGAAAAAAAACTTTTTAAAAAAAAAATGTGCAGCCAAAACATTATAACCATTACAATGGGACCTTGTCTTCTCTGAACTTACACTGTAGTGTCATCATGGATGGTGGACATCATGTACACATTCCTGGTATCCTTCCACCTCAAGGCCAGCACTGCGTTGCATCTCAAAGTTGCTCTTTCTCCCTTTCGCACTTTCTTATTTACTAACGCTTGTGGGAAGCCCTTCCTATTTCTGGAGGTTCCACAGGCCAGGGGTTCTGCGAGGTATAGGTGTTTGAAAAGGGGCAGGCTGGTGTAGAAGTTATCCAGGTATATGTGGTAACCTTTCTTCAGCAGTGGGTATGTAGGCTGGGCACTCGGGGCTGGCGCTGGGAACCTCTTCCTTCGTATATGCGGATATCCCGTGACTCTCTCACAAAGCTTATAAAATTTCACTCCGTATTTGGCCCTTTTGCTAGGAATGTATTGTTTTATTCCTAGCCGGCCTGAAAAGGGTACCAGGGACTCATCTACACATATATGCTTTTCGGGGACATCGAGTTCTGCAAATCGTTGGGAAAAGAAATTAATGAGTGGGCAAATTTTATATAATTTGTCATAATTTGGATGATTGCGGGGAAGGCACTGGGTGTTGTCACTGAAATGAAGAAAGCGCATTATCATCTCGTATCGGGACCTGGACATTACAGAAGAATAAATGGGCATGTGGTGGGTGGGGTTAGTGGACCAATAGGCAAGTCCTTAATTTTTTTTTGTAAGCCCCATGTTTACGGTGAGGCCCATAAACAATTTGAACTCCTCCAGAGTCAAACCTCTCCACTCAAATGGATGGGCGTATGATGATTGGGGGTTGTTGGCAATATGCTGCTGGGCATATAAATTGGTCTGGTCCACGATGAGTTGCAGCAAAGTGTCGGGCAAAAATAAATAAAAAAATCAATTGCAGAAAAATTTTGGGTATTGGCCTGCATACCTGGCTGTGTGGTGAAAGGGGGGATTCTTGCTGATCCTGAATCAGAAGGCAGCCATGTTGGATTGGCAAGACCATCTGGGAGGTATGTAGCGGCCCTGGCTCGTGGGGTACGTGGTGGTAGTTGGGGGATTTGAAGTTCCTGTGCTGCCATTTGATGCGGCAGTGCTGGTACTGGGCCTGGGCATTTCTTGTGGCCTTTCGCTGGTGGCAGCGCTGGTACTGGGCCTGGGAATTTGATCCTGGGGTATATTCCTGGTGGCTGCCTGGTTTCCAGAGCGCCGTGCTCGTTTAGGGATCCATTCTTCCCCTGATTCATTTGCCGATCCACTACTATCGATCGGTTCAAATCGGAATTGGCATTTGAATCTGATGAGAACTCCCCGCTGCTCTCATCAGTCATGGAGAGGATCTGGAATGCCTCCTCACTTGTATAGAATCTTTTGGACATTTTTTCTGATGGGCTGTGCGACGGGTGACAAATGACGGTTACTGATGGGCAACAGGTGATGGGTGATAGGTGACGGATGATGGCCACTGGTGGGTGACAGGTGATGTGTGACGGTCACTGGTGGGTGCCAGGTGGCTTGCGACGGTCACTGGTCGGTGCCAGGTGATGTGTGACGGTCACTGGTGGGTGACTAGTGACAGTCACTGATGGCAGTCTCTGATGGTGACTGATAGGTGACAGATGAGGGTCACGGATGAGTCACTGGGGATGCTCACTGATGGGTGACAGGTGCACCACTGACAGCAGTCTCTGACAGTGATAGGTGCACTTTGTGGGCACTGATAGGTGACAGATGAGGGTCACTGATGTCGGTCACTGGCGATGGTCACTGATGGGTGACAGGTGCACCGCTGAAGGCAATCTTTGACAGTGACAGGTGCACTTTGTGGGCACTGATGGATGACAGGTGCACTTTTATAAGCACTGATGTGGTGACTGTTTGGTGACAGCTGTAATGGGGGGGGGGGGGGGTGATGTGACCGGTTCTCTTTACTGTGGTGTTGGTGCAAAACACTACAGACACAGATCGGTAACTCACTGCTCCTGGCTCTTCTCTCCTCACACTGAAAACTGTGTCTGAGGAGAGAAGAGCCGGTAGCAGCTAGTACCCGGTCTTTGTTGATCAGCTGTGAATGGATCACAGCCGATCACGTGGTAAACAGCTGCCATCCATTGGCTGTTTACCCTTGTCCATGACGAGCAGTGTTCCTGGGAACACGCCGCCACCAACATGACCGCGCTGCGCTCTCCCGATCGTGCGCATGCGCAGTCTAAAGTGGGGAATACCCATTGTGATCAGCCGCGATTACCTCTCCCAATCGATGTTCATCCCTGTCAGTGACGCGATGTGTCTCCAGGACACCCCGCCAGCGACAGAGCAAGGCTGCGCGCTCGCAATCATATGATGGCGGCCCAGAACAAGAGCCGCACCGCTCCGCCGTCAAATGACAAAATGTGGCAAAAGGTGTTTTTTTATTATTATTTTTTTCATGGGGGGTCATAACGTTTTGGCTAATCATGGGGTGGTCATGATATTTTCAGCCAAAACATCATGACATGATCAGCCAAAACATTATGACCACAACATAATCAGCCAAAATATTATGACCACCCTATAGAAAAAAAAATTTTTTTGAAAAAAATGTTCAGCCAAAACATTATCACCACCTCATGATCAGCCAAAACATTATGACCACCCCCATAAAAAAAAAAAAAATTTTTAAAAAAAATGTTCAGCCAAAACATTTTGACCACCCCACGATCAGCCAAAACATTATGACCACCTCATGAAAAAAAAATAATAATAATAAAAAAAAAAATTTTAGAAAAAGAAAAATCAGCCAAAACATTATGACCACCCCATGAAAAAAAAATTAAAAAAAATTATTTTTGAAAAAAAATGTTCAGCTAAAACATTATCACCACCCCATGATCAGCCAAAACATTATCACCACCCCATGAAAAAAAAATAATAATAAAAAAATAAATATTTTGAAAAAGAAAAATCATGATCAGCCAAACCATTATGACCAGCCCATGATCATCCAAAACATTAACCGTATTAGTGCAATTGTGACAGAGAAAACATTAACCGTATTAGTGCAATTGTGACAGAGAAAATTGAGTACTATCTGTGACACTTTTTTTTATTTGCACTAACATATCATTTTTCATAGACCTTGAAGAAGGGGGACACACCCCGAAAGTTCGTCCATGAAAAATGATGTTAGTGCAAATAAAAAAAGTACAGTACTCAATTTTCTCTGAAAAAAAAATAAAAATTGTATAAAAAAAAATTATTTTTGAAAAAAAAAACTTATTTTTGAAAAAAAAATTTATTACTTTTGAAAAAAAAATATTATTTGAAAAAAAAATTATTTTTGAAAAAAAAATTATTTTTGAAAAAAAATGTTCAGCTAAAACATTATCACCACCCCATGATCAGCCAAAACATTATTACCACCCCATGAAAAAAAAATAATAATAATAAAAATTAAATATTTTGAAAAAGAAAAATCATGATCACCCAAAACATTATGACCAGCCCATGATCATCCAAAACATTAACCGTATTAGTGCAATTGTGACAGAGAAAACATTAACCGTATTAGTGCAATTGTGACAGAGAAAATTGAGTACTATCTGTGACACTTTTTTTTATTTGCACTAACATATCATTTTTCATAGACCTTGAAGAAGGGGGACACACCCCGAAAGTTCGTCCATGAAAAATGATGTTAGTGCAAATAAAAAAAGTACAGTACTCAATTTTCTCTGAAAAAAAATAAAATTGTATAAAAAAAATTATTTTTGTGAAAAAAAAATTATGTTTTGAAAAAAAAAATTATATTTGAAAAAAAATTAATTTTTGAAAAAAAAATTATTTTTGAAAAAAAAATTATATTTTGAAAAAAAAAATTGTTGAAGAAATTTTTTGTTTGAAAAAAACTAAATTTTTGTTTGAAAAAAAACTAAATTTTTGTTTGAAAAAAAAAAATTTTTAATTGGAAAAAAAAAAATGTTTGTTATAAAAAAAAAATATTTGAAAGAATAATTATTTTTGAAAAAAAATCGTTGAAGAAAAAGATTTTTGAAAAAAAAAAAAAAAATTTTTGTTTGACAAAAAAAAAAAATTTTGTTTGACAAAAAAAATAAT
>JAQSEC010004179.1:0-10738 GCA_028564925.1 Lithobates sylvaticus
CCCCCAAAGGTCCTCCCAAATAGTATATTGGCTGCCAATCACACAAACAAAGTCCTATGGCCACCTATAATTAAAGTGGTTGTAAGCCACTCTAACATGTATGCACCATCAGCGCTGTCTCCTGTTGAAGTGTCCCCCTCTGTGTGTGATTTATACAAATAAATGCTGTAAATACCTAATTTCAGAGCCAAGATCCATGATCACATGACTGGCCATCTCTCTCCTCTCCCCAACTGACAGATGCAACGGGCGGGGCTTTTTGAATGACAATTTTTTCACACAATAGAGCTTTCTTTGGTGGTATTTATTTTTTGCTAAACAAACAAAAAAAGACAGAAAATTTTGAAGAAAAAAAACAAAACATTTTTCATAGTTTGTTATAAATTTAGCAAACAGGTAATTTTTCTACTTCATTGATATGCGCTGATGAGGCTTCACTGATGGGCACTTATAGGCTGCACTGATGGGCACTGATGGGCTGCACTGATGGGCACTGATAGGCTGCACTAATAGGCACAGATAAGGCGGCACTGATAGGCCTTGATAGGTGGCATTGATGGGTGGCACTAATGGGTGGCACTGAAGGGCACTGATAGGTGTCACTGATAGGTAGCACTGATAGATGGCATTGATGGGCACTGATAGGTGGCGCTGATAGGTGGCACTAATGGGCACTGGTTGGTAACACTGATAGGCAGCACTGGTGGTGAGGCACTGATTGGTGGCATTTATGGGTGGCACTGTGGGCACTGATTAATGGCACTGTGGGCACTGATAGGTGTCACTGTGGGCAATGATAGGTAGCACTGTGGGCACTGGTAGGTGGCTCTGGTGGGCCCTGGTAGGCGGCACTGTTGTGTACTGGTAGGTGGCACTGGCAGATGGCACAGGTGGGCACAGATGATCGGCACAGATGATCCCGTGATTGGGACCGATGTCCCTCTGACATCCGCTGGTGATCAGCCTTTTTTTTTCCCCAAGCTATCAGAGTGAGGAGAAAAAATAGCCGATTACCGGCTCTGTTTACATCACATGATCTCATAGACTTGCTGATCCCAGAGCGCGCCACACGCACCCCGCAGCTTTAAGGCTCAGTCTGGAGGATGTATTTTTAGTATTTATTGCTGAAGAACATTACAGGGGAGGGGTTAAGTGTCACAGCATTCTCAAAAATAATTAGTAGCAATGATGGGAGGATAAACTTCTCTCTAATCATCAAATACAGCTTTTTGGAGGTAGCAGGGAATGGCCAGTATATCTAGATCCCTACAACAGCAGTCCATATAGCAACCTCTGGCACTCAATTCCCTTCTGGCACTTGTACAACTAATTCCATGTACACACGACCGGTTTAGCAGTCGGAATTAAGTCTGAAGGTTTTTTCAACGGAATTTCCGATAGAATTCAGCTCAAACTGTCTTGCATACACACGATCACACCAAATTCCGACGGTCAATAACACGGCGACGTACAACACGTACCACAGCACTATAAAAAGGAAGTTTAAAGCTTCCAAGCATGCGTCAAATTGTTTCCGAGCATACCTTAAGGCAGAGCCCGTATTGCAGGGAGCGGCCACTCGTAAACCCCTGGTTCGGGAACCCCTGATAGGGAAGACAGGAGCTCGGGAGCACAGGGGAGCACAAGTGCCTGGCTGATAAGCTGGGTAGAGGGCTGGCGATCTGTGCAGACGGGAACCAGGAGGTATCCTGTAGTCCAGCAGCAGGAAGCAAGCAGGTAATGTGCAGCAGACACAAGGAGGTTTCCTGTAGTCCAGCAGCAGGAAGCAAGCAGGTATTTGCAGCAGACACAAGGAGGTGTCCTGTAGACCAGCAGCAGGAAGCAAGCAGGTCATGTGCAGCAGACACAATGAGGTGTCCTGTAGTCCAGCAGCAGGAAGCAAGCAGGTAATGAGCAGCAGACACAAGGAGGTGTCCTGTAGTCCAGCAGCAGGAAGCAAGCAGGTAATGTGCAGCAGACACAAGGAGGTGTCCTGTAGTCCAGCAGCAGGAAGCAAGCAGGTAATGTGCAGGCGGGTCTCAAACAGGCAGGGTCAAACACAGACGGGCAGATCAGGTACAAGGGAGCGTCCAAAGGGGTAGTCAAAGTCCAGAACCGGGATCGGGGCAGGCAGAAGGCAGGAGAGTCAGAGACAACCCAGGTTTCAGCAGGGATCAGGTGAATCAGGTTTTGCAGGTAGACCAAGCACATACAGGGAACGCTGTTGATCGGGCAGCAAGGCAACAGGGACTGGGTTTGGTTTAAATAGCGCTCTTGGCGCCAAACAGCATCAGGGCCGCCGCGCGTGCACGCGCGCGCTCCCGCGCGCCCGCGCGCGCCTGCGCGCACCGACAGCCGCGCTATTGCGCATGTGTGGGCGCAGCAGGCCCGTTCTGAGCCGGGGAATCCTTCTCCTCCTGGGGATGTTGGGACGCCCGCTGGAGGGGCTTTCCTGACATTGCCCCCCTCCAATGGGCAGCCTCCGGATGCCCAACTGGGCCCACTTACTTGGATTGGCTCTCTTGAAGGCCGAAATTAGCTTCTGGGCATGGATGTTAGCCTCTGGCTCCCAAGAATTCTCTTCCGGCCCGTAACCCTTCCACTTTACAAGGTATTGAACCTGGCCATATCTCTTCCTGCAGTCCACAATAGTTTCCACTTCAAATTCCTCCTCGCCATCGATAAGCACAGGTTCAGGAGGGCCGGTGTTCCGGCTAGCGAAGGGATCCGGAGTTGAAGGTTTCAGAAGGGCAACGTGGAAGACTGGGTGGATTCTGAATGAGTCAGGCAGTTTTAACTCGTACGCCACATTATTGATTTTTCTAGTTACAGGAAAAGGACCCACAAACTTTGGCCCCAACTTCTTGGAAGGACACGCCAGTTTCAGGTTTTGGGTGGACAGCCAAACCAAGTCTCCCGGCTTTAGGTCGAGGTCCCCTCTCCTCCTCTTGTCAAATATCGCCTTGTTTCGTTCCTGGGTCTTCAGTATCGTCTCCTGAAGTAACTTGTTATTGGTGCTGAAAAAATTCAGGGTTTCCTGGGCTGCTGGCACGGAGCACTCTGGGATGCTGTTGGACAAAAACAGGGGGTGAAACCCGTAATTTGAAAAAAATGGAGACTGGTTGGTTGCAGAATGAACAGAGTTATTGTATGCAAACTCGGCAAGAGGTAGGAGGGGGACCCAGTTATCTTGAGAAAAACATGAGTAGCATCGCAGGTACTGTTCCAAGGTCTGGTTGGTACGTTCGGTCTGACCGTTGGTCTGGGGATGGTAAGCGGAGGAGAATAGGAGGTTGATCTTCAGGGCCGCACATAATGCCCTCCAGAACCTGGACGTAAATTGCACCCCTCAGTCAGATACGATATTGGCGGGGATTCCGTGGAGCCTTACAATCTCCTTGATGAAGACTCTTGCGGTCTCAGGAGCTGAGGGGGTGCCTTTCATGGGTAAGAAGTGGGCCATCTTGGAGAACCTGTCTACTACCACAAAAATGGTTGTGAAGTCTTCAGAAGGGGGCAATTCGACAATGAAGTCCATGGAGATCATCCTCCATGGCTTCTCCGGGACTGGAAGGGGGTTCAACAAGCCCCAGGCTCTTGTCTTGCTGCCCTTATTCTGGTTACACGTGGTACATGACTCGACGTATGCCCTGCAGTCCTTTAGAAGGTTGGGCCACCAAAAGGTGCGCAGGAGAAGATCAGCGGTCTTGCGGGCACCAAAGTGGCCGGCCAATTCGTGGTCGTGGCAGGATTTCAGGGCGGCCACCCGTGACTGTTGAGGAACGAAGATCTTCTCCTCATGCCATAGCAGACCGTCTCTAGGCTGCAAGGAACTGCCCGGCTGGTGAGGGATCAAAGCGGAGGCTTGTCTAATTTCGGATAGAAGATCCTCATGCAGAAGAAGGAAGTTACCTGGGGTAAGTATGGTGTCTGGAGGTGGCGGAACTGTGGGCTCACTGAACATTCGTGATAGAGCATCAGGTTTGGTATTCTTGGATCCGGGCCTGAAGGTGATGTGAAATGAAAATCTGGTGAAGAAAAGTGCCCATCTAGCCTGGCGGGGTCTCAACCTCTTGGCTACTTTTAAGTATTCCAGATTCTTATGGTCCGTGTAGACCAGGATAGGATGGGCGGCTCCTTCCAGGAGATAACGCCACTCCTCGAGCGTGGCCTTGATGGCCAGTAGCTCTCTATCCCCGACATCGTAATTTCTCTCTGCTTCGGACAGCTTACGGGAGAAAAAGGCCACCGGGTGGAGGAGCGCCTTAGGGCCTTGTCTCTGGGAAAGGACTGCCCCTACCGCCACTTCAGAGGCGTCGACCTCCAAGATGTAAGGGAGTGCAGGATCCGGGTGTTTCAAGACAGAGGCCGACACGAACTGGTCCTTTAATGTTGAAAAGGCAGACTGAGCTTCAGGAGACCACTGGAACTTGGTACCTTGCTTGGTCAGTCTCGTGATGGGAGCAATGATGTTGGAAAACCCCTTAATAAATTTGCGATAGAAATTCGCGAATCCTACGAATCGCTGAATTCCCTTCTTGTCCGTGGGGGCAGGCCAATCCAAGATGGCAGACACCTTTTGCGGATCCATCTTAATCCCATCTACTGAAATGACCAAGCCTAAGAACTGGATACTTTGACGTTCGAACTCACACTTTTCAGGCTTCGCATACAGGCCATGCTGGCGAAGACGGGTCAAGACCTTCCTGACGTGTTCCCTGTGAGTAGGCAGAGAGGGAGAGAAAATCAAGATGTCATCCAAGTAGACAATAACAAATAAGTCAAGATAGTCTCTAAAAATGTCATTTACAAAATGTTGAAACGTAGCAGGGGCGTTGCAGAGCCCAAATGGCATCACCAGGTATTCATAGTGTCCGAAGCGGGTGCGAAAGGCAGTCTTCCATTCGTCCCCGCTTCGGATACGGACCAGGTTATATGCCCCACGGAGATCTAATTTGGTAAACACCACAGCTGTACCAAGCCTCTGGAATAGTTCCGGTACCAGGGGCAGAGGGTACCGATTCTTAATTGTAATTTTGTTCAAGTCCCGGTAGTCTACGCAGGGGCGTAGAGAGTGATCCTTCTTCTCTACAAAGAAAATCCCTGCCCCGGCTGGGGAGGTAGAAGGTTGTATAAACCCTTTTCGCAGGTTGTCATCGATGTATGCTTTGAGAGTCTCCAACTCCAGTCCTGTTAAAGGGAAGATTCTCCCGAAGGGAATTTCTGCACCTGGTAAAAGTTCAATTGGGCAGTCATAGGGCCTGTGTGGAGGGAGTGTCTCTGCCCCTTTTTGACTGAATACGTCCAAAAAGCTGTGGTATTCTTCTGGGACAGTCCTACGGGCCTCAACGTCAACCTCTAGACAGAGCAGAGAGGGTGAGACGTTGGTGGTCCCTTGCAGGCAGTGCTGACAGCAGTAGGGAGAGAGGAAGCTGATACTCCCCGTGGGCCAGTCGATTTGAGGATTATGGGCCTTGAGCCAGGGTATGCCCAGGATAACAGGGAACAGAGGGGACTCAATGATGTCCAGGCGGAGTAGTTCACTGTGGTTACCCGCAATGGTAGCGTGTAGAGGAACCGTCTCTTGGGTCACAGGTCCAGATCTGATAGCCGACCCATCGGCTAGATGTACCGACAGTCCTCTGGCTCGGGGACGTAAAGGAACTCGAAATTTGCGGGCAAAAGTCTGGTCCATGAACCCACTACAGGCTCCAGAGTCAATTATGGCGGGGACCAGAGTATTCCCTCCTGGGAGCTGTAGGGAAAGGGAAACAGTCAGGTGAGACGCATTATTAAGTACTGCAGGCAGAACAGTGGAAAACAGAGAGGAGTGCTTACAGGACTTCGCGGGACAGGCCCTCACGTAATGTCCGGGTTCCCCACAGTAGAGGCAAAGGTTCTGGATTCGCCTGCGTTGTCGCTCCTCTGGGGTCAGGGAAGGACGAAGGACGCCCAGTTGCATAGGCTCAGAGGGTGCAGTTGCGGTGCGGCCAGAAGGGTAAGGTACCCGGGGTAGCATCCACACCGGACGGGAAGAACCGGCCGTACGCTCAGTCCTACGCTCCCTCAGACGCCTGTCTATCTGAGTGGACAGGTTGATTAGGTCTTCGAGAGTCTCAGGGATGCCCACTCTGGCCAACTCGTCCTTCAAAGACTCGGAAAGGCCCATACGAAATTGATGACGCAGAGCTGCGTCATTCCAGCTCGTATCGGCGCTCCAGCGCCTAAACTCAGATGCATAGTCTTCTGCCGCCCTACGGCCCTGTTGTAGGGAAAATAAAGCTGCTTCGGCAGTTGCTGCCTGTTGTGGGTCTTCGTAGAGGATGCCCATGGCCTGGAAAAAGGTGTTCAGATTGCTGAGGCTTTCGTGCTTCTGTTCCACCAGGCGGTGGGCCCAGGCCTGGGGCTCCCCTTGTAGCAGGGAGACCACAAACCCCACCTTGGTGGACTCAAGGGAAAAGGTTCGGGGTTGGAGTACAAAAAAGAGTTCACAGGCGTTGCGGAATGCCCTATATCTGTTCCGGGCCCCGGAGAACCTATCCGGAGTGGGGACCTTGGGCTCAGGAGGCAGCATAACCACCGAGGGTGCAGGTGATGCGCTGAGCGCTGTTGGGCCTGAGGTGGCTAGGGTCTGCACGCGTTCCTCTAGGCGGGAGTACCCCTCCTGTAGGGAGTTGACGGCCTGTGTCAGTCCGGCCAGGTGACGGCATAAGTCCTCCCTAGCCGTGGCTCCCTGCATGGGCTCAGTCATGGCTGCCCGATACTGTCACGTACCTTAAGGCAGAGCCCGTATTGCAGGGAGCGGCCACTTGTAAACCCCTGGTTCGGGAACCCCTGATAGGGAAGACAGGAGCTCGGGAGCACAGGGGAGCACTGGCTGATAAGCTGGGTAGAGGGCTGGAGATCTGTGCAGACGGGAACCAGGAGGTATCCTGTAGTCCAGCAGCAGGAAGCAAGCAGGTAATGTGCAGCAGACACAAGGAGGTGTCCTGTAGTCCAGCAGCAGGAAGCAAGCAGGTAATGTGCAGCAGACACAAGGAGGTGTCCTGTAGTCCAGCAGCAGGAAGCAAGCAGGTAATGTGCAGCAGACACAAGGAGGTGTCCTGTAGTCCAGCAGCAGGAAGCAAGCAGGTAATGTGCAGCAGACACAAGGAGGTGTCCTGTAGTCCAGCAGCAGGAAGCAAGCAGGTAATGTGCAGCAGACACAAGGAGGTGTCCTGTAGTCCAGCAGCAGGAAGCAAGCAGGTAATGTGCAGCAGACACAAGGAGGTGTCCTGTAGTCCAGCAGCAGGAAGCAAGCAGGTAATGTGCAGCAGACACAAGGAGGTGTCCTGTAGTCCAGCAGCAGGAAGCAAGCAGGTAATGTGTAGCAGACACAAGGAGGTGTCCTGTAGTCCAGCAGCAGGAAGCAAGCAGGTAATGTGCAGCAGACACAAGGAGGTGTCCTGTAGTCCAGCAGCAGGAAGCAAGCAGGTAATGTGCAGCAGACACAAGGAGGTGTCCTGTAGTCCAGCAGCAGGAAGCAAGCAGGTAATGTGCAGGCGGGTCTCAAACAGGCAGGGTCAAACACAGACGGGCAGATCAGGTACAAGGGAGCATCCAAAGGGGTAGTCAAAGTCCAGAACCGGGATCGGGGCAGGCAGAAGGCAGGAGAGTCAGAGACAAGCCAGGTTTCAGCAGGGATCAGGTGAATCAGGTTTTGCAGGTAGACCAAGCACATACAGGGAACGCTGTTGATCGGGCAGCAAGGCAACAGGGACTGGGTTTGGTTTAAATAGCGCTCTTGGCGCCAAACAGCGTCAGGGCCGCCGCGCGTGCACGCGCGCGCTCCCGCGCGCCCGCGCGCACCGACAGCCGCGCTATTGCGCATGTGTGGGCACAGCAGGCCCGTTCTGAGCCGGGGAATCCTTCTCCTCCTGGGGATGTTGGGACGCCCGCTGGAGGGGCTTTCCTGACAGCGGCATAGCAGTCTCCAGCTAGGTCTTTACTTACAGTGTCCCAGGAGCTGTCTGCCACCAAGCATCCGCAGGTAGATCCTTAGTGAGGGAGATAACAAGCAACTTCTCCAGACCCAGGAATTCAGTTCAGTACCCTCCAGCAAATGTGATCATCAACCAATATTCTGCAGGCCCTCTGCCCAGCAGCTCCTGAGGCCTATGCTGCAGTTTCTTGTCTCTCTGGCTATTTCCCAGGGGCAACAGCCCCCAGGAGGAATGGAACTCTCCCTTGAGAGAAAAGAACCTTAAATTCAGGTCTCCTGCACATTTATCACCTCCCCAGTCAACCTAGGAATGCCTCCTTCCAGGGACTGGATGGGGCATGATACATATTCAACTGATGATCTCCCAACCCTATGCTCTGGAAACTTCCATTAGTGACAGGTGGGAGTAATCAAACTCTCAGCTCAGGAAACCCTGGACAGACCAGTGAGATAGGTCTTTAGAGTTATTCCTGAAATCCAGCCAGCAGAACCAGATTTGTCAGAATTTCTCTTTTTGGCTGTACAGTGAGAAAGTAGCATTTTCCATTTACACAGTTTCATTGATTCCAGAAAACCACTGCAGTCAGTTTCCATGGTATTGGAATGCATGCTCTTGCAACATTTACAAATTAATCCAAAGAGGTTTCTTGACGTATTTAACAGGCAGAGGGTGAATGTGGAATAGGTAGGCCACTGGATTGTCCAAAAACTCAGTTTGTGACAGATATGTTGTGCTGCTTTCCAGAAACTTCATAGATAGGAGTATTCCCAAAAGATGTGAAGGATTTAGACCTTGTGAGAGCTGCATCTCCAGCAGAGAGAGAGAGAGAGAAGAACATTGTGGGGACATTTTGTACCATCTGGTTAATAGCTTGTATCCAAATTCCTGGATCTTGTTAGAGATAGAGTATGTTTAAAGTTATATTAATACTACATAATTATTAGATATTCATATGGAGTCCTAGTGTTATTTCAACATTAGTTGTATCTAGTTTAATATACTTTCTGCACTTTACCTTTTTTTTGCACTTATTCTCGCTTTATAGGAGAATAAGAGCTGCCGCTCCTGCCCCCAGTGAGCGAAGAGGGGGAGAGCAGAGAGCTGCTGACTGAGGGTCAGCAGCTCTCTGCTCATGGAGTTGTGAGAACCGAGTAATCAGCGATGTTCGATCAATCGGTTCTCAGTGTTAGTGGCGCCGGGGGACAGATGAAGCATCAGACCGATGCTGCATCCAACTAGGTAAGTTTGATTCTCAAAAAAAAGAAGAACCCATACATCTCTTTTATATATGCCAATTCTTCTCAAAGTTCCTTTCAATCTTGCCCTAATTCATTGGAGGACTGGGTACTTTTGGCCTGGGAGGCAAACATATCCAACTGGTCCTTTCATGGTAGGTACAGTCTCCTATGGCTAAGAAACACATTACGAAAGCACTGCCTAGTTAGCACACAGACTCAGCATCTTCACAGGCTGGGCTTTGTTAAAACACAAGGAGGGGTAAAGGCCCAACACAAGAACTGGTATCTATCATATATATTGTTCTGATTAGGAGGGCAGCCGCAAGTGCATCTCACACTAGATTCCTGAATCAGGCCAACTTACAGAAGCATTGGCATATCTAAACATCTGCATACCATTTTTTCAGAGCAGCAGTCATCTTGATAAGCTCATAATGTACTTTTACATATGACATAATTTGTCATGATTAAGCAACCAATTATTGGTCCAAGAACTTCTCCTCCTCATGTTCCTGGACTGGATTTGGGTCAAAACAATAACTCCTAGCCCGATAATCACACGTTCTCTCCTCCGATTACGCAACATGGCTGGTTGGCGAACGGCTGTTCAGAAACAAACTTAAAAATGCGAATCAACACTCACCAAATTTCTACTAGCACAAAATTAGCAGGAGCCCAAAGGGTGGCGCTTGAGAAATGAACTTCCTCTTTATAGTCTCGTAGTACGTCACTACGTTCATGTTTGTCAAACAACAATTTGTGTACTGTTAGTATGCGAGACAAGATCCTGGCACACACCCTTTTGACATAAATCGGAAAAGCTTGGTCGTCCAACAATCAGACCGTGTGTGCTTTAGGCCTTGTACACACGGTACGAAAACCAGGAGGGAAAAGTATGAAGACGAGCTGTTTGCGGATTTTCTGATCGTTAGTACGGTGCATTCGACAGGCGATTTGACTTTTACATCAGCCAAAAGCTGGATGTGCAGGCTATAAAATTTTTGTCTGATGTGAACTCAACGTCTGATTTTCGGATGGTCAGTACAGAAATCCTTCCCACAAAAGTCGAAAGTACAAACACACATGCTCGGAATCAAGGAACAACTGGGAAGAGTTCAGTCTTGTAAACTACTGTTCGTAAACTAGAATTAACATTCGTGACGTGGCAATTGATGAATTCTCAACTTCTTTAATGGGATAATAATGAAGCTGCTTTGCATGTAGTTATGCCAAATGTATTTTAAAAGGCATTTGTTTTGTATAATCTGAAAATCGCAAATCAACACTCACCAAACTTCTACTAACACGAAATTAGCAGAAGGGGCCCAAAGGGTGGCGCTTGAGAAATTAACTTCCCCTTTATACTCTCATCACACGTTACCAAGTTCGTGTTTGTCAAACGACAATTTGCGGATAGTTAATATGCTAGACAAAATCCTGCACACGCCCTTTTGACAAAAATCAGAGGCTCGTCGCCCAACAATCAGACCGTGTGTACGAGGCTTAATGCCTCAGATT
>JAQSEC010002301.1:0-10682 GCA_028564925.1 Lithobates sylvaticus
AGTTTGCACGAAGCATTCGGGTGATGGCTAGATAGTTCCCACTGTAACTGTACATATTGCTTGTGTTGTATGCTGCATGCTTAAAGCCCTTTTAAGATTTGTATATATGTATGATATTTATATGTGGATGTGTGCTCTAACACTACACTCTTATGGTTGAGCTGATTGACAGCCGATCTCAGAGAGCAGTGGGTCTGAAAGAACATGCGCACATAGGGAATAGCAAGAAAATAAGTAATTTGGTACAGTGGCTATGGGGAGTCAGAATCCTTTTCCTCAAGAAGGGTCAAATGAGGAGTTCCCTATGAACATAAGGGGTTTGTGTTTCGGTGACAAGACTGCTTTTTCATCTTTTGGACCCAATACTTTTTTTTAACCACTTCAGCCCCAGAGGATTTGGCTGGCCATAGACCAGAGCACTTGTTGCGATTTGGCACTGCATCGCTTTAACTGACAATTGCGCGGTCGTGCGACGTGGCTCCCAAACAAAATTGACACATTTTTTTTCCCACAAATAGAGATTTCTTTTGGTGGAATTTGATCACCTCTGCGGTTTTTTTTTTTTTGCGCTATAAACAAAAAAGAGCGTCAATTTTGAAAAAAAGCTATATTTTTTACTTTTTGCTTTAATAAATATCCCCCAAAAATATATAAAAAAGCATTTTTTACTCAGTTTAGGCCGATACGTATTCTTCTACATACTTTTGGTAAAAAAAAATCGCAATAAGTGTTTATTGATTGGTTTGCGCAAAAGTTATAGCGTCTACAAAATAGGTGATAGATTTATGGCATTTTTATTAATATATTTTTTTACTAGTAATGGCGGTGATTAGCGATTTTTATTGTGACTGTGACATTATAACGGACAGATTGGACACTTTTGGTGCTCTTTTGGGACCATTCACATTTATACAGCGTGATTAAAAATGCATTGATTACTGTGTAAATGTGACTGGCAGTGAAGGGGTTAACCAGGAGGGGACGCTGCAGGGGCTAAGTGTGACCTAGGGATGTGTTCTAACTGTGGTCCATGTGTGACATGACACTGATCACCGCTCCCGATTACAGGGAGTTGTGATCAGTGTCCTGTCACTAGGGCAGATTAGGGAAATGCTTGTTTACATTAGAATTTCCCCGTTCTTCCTCTCCGCAAGACGATCGCGGGTATCCCGCGGGTATCCCGCGGGTGTCCCTGCGGACATTGAGTCTGCGGGACCCGCGGTCAGGCTCACGGAGCTTGCGGGGCTTGGATAGCAGGCTCGGACGCGCTGCCGGCGGATATGGGAGGAGGTGATGAGGGAGCTAGAGAGCAGGAGGTCTTGGGAGTTTTTTCGGGAGCACTGATTTTAATGACGCTTAAAGTGAAAAAAAAGTTGAATATTCCTTTAAATATCGTACCTGGGGGGTGTCTATAATATGCCTGTGAAGTGGCACGTGTTTCCCCATGTTTAGAACATTCCCTGCATAAAATGACATTTCTAACGAAAAAAAAAAAACATTTCAAACTGCTTGCGGGTTTAATGTAATGTCTGATTCCGGCAATATGGATGAAAATCATTGAGAAAAATGGGTCTTGTATGGATATTAAGGGGAACCCCCTACCCAAATAAAAAAAAGGAAAGGTGTGGGCCCCCAGGCCCTATATACTCTGAACAGCAGTATACAGGCGGTGCAAACAAGACAGGGACTGTGTAGGTTTGTTGTTAAGTACAATCTGTTTGTAATTTTGAACTGGCACATTTTTAAAGTGTAGCTCCAGTCAAAAAAACTATTTTTAAGCCTTTTGGAAAACATAGGGAAGGGTTGTCACCCCTGTAACATTTTTTTTGCTGTCTGTGCACCTCTTCAGAAGATTTCACCGGACTTTCTGTCCCAATGACAAATGTTTTTTGAAAATTTGGGGTTTTTAGTAAAACAAGGATTGGGATAAAGCATCAGTGGAGAGGAGACACGTTTTTCCCATATCAACTCTTACGGGAGAGAATTTCCCTTCCTAGGGGTAGATTTCATCTCACTTCCTGTTGTCTCCTTCCGTTTGTAAGTTGGATGTTTGAAAGTAGGGGCCTGCCCTATATGCTCTGCAGAAATTTGGGCCTAAGGTGTTGGTGTTGCCACAACACTGTAATTACATGCACCTGTTGAAAAGGGGCAGAACAATTGAGCCTCTGGTGGTGGTGGTGCTGGTGCTACAACACTGTAAGTCCTCACAGTTACTCTTGGTGGGCACTGGAACGGGCCCTGCTGTGAAATATTATATCAAGAATTGTAATTGCATGCACATGTTGAACAGGGGCAGAAAAATTGGGCCTTAGGCACTGGTGCGACAACACTGCAACCCCTCACAGATACTCTAGTTGGAGCGCAGGAATGAGCCCTGCTGCAAAGTATTGCATCAAAAATTGTAATTACATGCCCCTGTTAAACAGGGGCTGAAAAATTGGGCCTTAGCCACTGGTGGCGGCTCCCAGAACCAAAAATGTTCTTACAAGCTATCAGCATGATCATTGAGGAGGAAGAGGGTAGTCACTCAGCATAACAGGATAGTCACTCAGCATCAGGATAAGCAGTCTTGAAGGGATCTGACATTTCAAAAAAAATATTCGGTTACATCAGCATCAGGTGCTTGGTAGCTGGTGGTGATCCAAGACTGATTCATTTTTATGAAGGTCAGTCGATCAACCGAGTCGGTGGACAGGCAGACCCTGTGATCGGTTACAAACCCTCCAGCAGCACTGAATGTTAGGGATGAGCCGAACACCCCCCCGTTCGGCTCGCACCAGAACCCGCGAACGGACCTAAAGTCTGTGCGAGCATTAGAACCCTATTAGTTATAATGGATGCGAACGTTCGAAATTAAAAGTGCTCATTTTAAAGGCTAATATGCATGTTAATGTCATAAAAAGTGTTTGGGGACCTGGGTCCTGCCCCAGGGGACATGTATCAATGCAAATTTTTTTTTTTTTAAAACGGCCGTTTTTTCAGGAGCAGTGATTTTAATAATGCTTAAATTGAAACAATAAAAGTGTAATATTCCTTTAAATTTCGTACCTGGGGGGTGTCTATAGTATGCCTGTTAAGGGGCGCATGTTTCCCGTGTTTAGAACTGTCTCTGCGCAAAGTGTCATTTTTGAAAGTAAAAAAGCTATTTAAAATCACTCGCGGCTAATGTTAATTCACGGCTCCCGTAACACAGAGAACAGTGATTCATTGAAACTCATTCATAAAAAAAAGTCATTGATAAAAAATAAAAAAAAAAAAAAAAAAAAGCTTAGGGGTCCCCCCAAATTCAATAACCAGGCCCTTCAGGTCTGGGATGGATATTAAGGGGAACCCCAAAAAAAAAAAAAATGGCGTAGGGTCCCCCTCAAAATCCATACCAGACCCTTGGGGTCTGGTATGAATTTTAAGGGGAACCCTAGCCAAAAAAAATGGCGTGGGGTCCCCCTCAAAATCCATACCAGACCCTTATCCGAGCACGCAACCTGGCAGGCCACAGGAAAAGAGGGGGGGACGAGAGCGGCCCCCCCCCCTCCCGCCTGAACCGTACCAGGCCACATGCCCTCAACATTGGGAGGATGCTTTGGGGGTCTAAGACCCCCAAAGCACCTTGTCACCATGTTGATGAGGACAAGGGCCTCTTCCACACAACCGTGCCCGGTGGTTGTGGGGGTCTGCGGGCGGGGGGCTTATTGGAATCTGGAAGCCCCCTTTAACAAGGGGACCCCCAGATCCCGGCCCCCCCCTGTGTTAAATGGTAAGGGGGTACAAAAGTACCCCTACCATTTCACCAAAAAAGTGGCAAAAATGGTAAAAATGACAGGAGACAGTCTTTGACAATTCCTTTATTAAAATCTTCTTTTTCTTTCTTCATCCTTCGGTTTCTTCATCTTCTCCTTCCTTCATCTTCTTCCATCTTCTTCTTCCATTTTCTTCTTCCTCCGATCCGCTTCTTCTTGCGCTGGTCTTCTCGTCCTTCTCGTCCGGCATCTTCTTCCGTCGGCGTCGGCGTCGGTGTCGGTGTCTTCTTGGGCCGCTCCGCTCCATCTGACAGGTCTTTTAAAACGGAGGGCACCTGGTGACCCCGCCCCCCTCTGACGTCATGGGGAAAGCCATCATGGAATTCCCCATGACGTCCCTGTGCGTCAGAGGGGGCAGGGTCACCAGGTGCCCTCCATTATAAAAGACCTGTCAGACGGAGCAGAGCCTCACACAGCGGGAGCCTCCCATTGCGCGGAGCGGCCCAAGAAGAGACAGAGACACCGACACCGACGCTGACGGAAGAAGATGCCGGACGAGAAGGACGAGAAGACCAGCGCAAGAAGAAGCGGATCGGAGGAAGAAGAAGATGGAAGAAGATGGAAGAAGATGACGGAAGGAGAAGATGAAGAAACCGAAGGATGAAGAAAGAAGAAAGAAGATTTTAATAAAGGAATTGTCAAAGACCGTCTCCTGTCATTTTTACAATTTTTGCCACTTTTTTGGTGAAATGGTAGGGGTACTTTTGTACCCCCTTACCATTTCACACAGGGGGGGGGGGGCAGGATCTGGGGGTCCCCTTGTTAAAGGGGGCTTCCAGATTCTGATAAGCCCCCCGCCCGCAGACCCCCACAACCACCGGGCACGGTTGTGGGGAAGAGGCCCTTGTCCTCATCAACATGGGGACAAGGTGCTTTGGGGGTCTTAGACCCCCAAAGCATCCTCCCAATGTTCAGGGCATGTGGCCTGGTACGGTTCAGGCGGGAGGGGGGGCCGCTCTCGTCCCCCCCTCTTTTCCTGCGGCCTGCCAGGTTGCGTGCTCGGATAAGGGTCTGGTATGGATTTTGAGGGGGACCCCACGCCATTTTTTTTTTTTTTTTTGGCTAGGGTTCCCCTTAAAATCCATACCAGACCTCAAGGGCCTGGTTATTGAATTTGGGGGGACCCCTACGCTTTTTTTTTTGTTTTTTATTAATGAAAGACAGTTCTCTGTGTTACAGGAGCCATCAATTCATTAGCCGCGAGTGATTTTAAATAGCTTTTTTCCTGCAAAAATGACACTTTTTTGCAGGGAAAGTTCTAAGCACAGGAAACCTGCCCCCCTTCACAGGCCACCTATAGACACCCCCCAGATGTGATACTGCAATGCTGTACTAACAGCACGCACACACATAATATGCGAGGCCCCCGGCGCGGCGGCCTCTTATACTGTGGGGCGTGTACTAAAGCCCCTGAGCTATAATTGGCTACAGGCATCCTGCCTGTAGCCAATTATGGCTCTCCTCGCTGCCGGCGCTGTGATTGGCCAAGCATGCGGGGTCACAGTGCATGCTTGGCCAATCATCAGCCAGCATTGCACTGCGCGGGCCGCAATGCATTGCGGGGCCGCTCGCATCACACGAATTTGATGCGAGCGGCCCCAATAGTTCTGGGCTCGCCGAGCGAGCGAACGCCCGGTGCTCGATTCGAACATGGGTTCGAATCGAACACCGGGCTCATCCTTACTGAATGTGCATTCCGAAAGAACACTGGATGCAGGACAGGCCAGTAGCTCAATTGAATACTGTGCAAGCTCTGGCCAGTGATCCATCCTCAAGACCCAGTAACCCAGAGGATTTTCGGTGGGAAAGGTGTCCAAGTCTGACCTTGCCCCTAGTTATTCCTGGACCATGTAAAACAGACGCTGGCAATAGTTGCTGGAACTGATCATGCCTTAGGGCTGTGGACTAAAAAATTGTATGAAGTGCATCGGTTAGACGGCCACCTTCTCCACCGCTCATTCTGTGACTGACCGAAGCCGCAGCAACACGTTGTCCAGGACCAGGAATTTGGAACCTCCAAGTCTCTGGGAACGCGTTGCACAGACCTTTCTGCAAGGCCTCTCGAAGATGTTTCATCCTCTGCTCCCTCTGCGATGGCAAGATAAGGTCCTCAACCTTACCCTTGTAACGGGGATCAAGGAGGGTTGCCAGCCAGTAATGATCCCCCTCCTTGATCCGACGAATATGAGGATCTTTCCGCAGGCTTTGCAGGGTCAGGGAGGCCATGCAGCGTAGTATAGCTGAAGCATTCGGACCGGAGTCCTCTGGGTCACTAAGGATGACATGATCCGCAGCCACCTCCTCCCAGCCACGTACAAGTCCACGGGTTTCTTGGGACTGTGAATGATCCCTAAAATACTGCTGCTGATTCTGAGTGCCAGGCTCCACCCCCATGCTGACACAATCCTCCTCCTCCTCCTCCTCCTCCTCCTTGTCCTCTTCCTGTGTGATCGGCGGGCCAGCAGGAACACTGTCTGGATAAAGGGGGCCTTGAGAGGTAAGGAAGTCCTCCTCTTCCTGCCTCTGTTCTGCCTCAAGTGCCCTGTCCATTATCCCACGCAGCGTGTGCTCCAACAGGTGGACAAGAGGGACAGTGTCACTGATGCATGCACTGTCACTGCTCACCATCCTCGTGGCCTCCTCAAATGGTGACAGGACAGTGCATGCAATCCCTGGCGTGGGGAAAAAAACAAGCTCCCCTGACCCTGTCCTGGTGCCGTAGTCACACAGGTACTCATTGATGGCCCTCTGCTGTGAGTGCAGCCGCTGCAGCATGGCCAACGTTGAGTTCCACCTGGTAGGCATGTCACAGATTAGGCGGTTCTTGGGCAGGTTAAATTCCTTTTGGAGGTCAGCCAGCCGAGCACTGGCATTATATGACCGGCTGAAATGCACACTGACTTTCCTGGCCTGCTTCAGGACATCCTGTAAGCCTGGGTACCTGCCCAAGAACTGCTGCACCACCAAGTTAAGGACGTGAGCCACACAGGGCACATGGGTCAGTTGTTCCTGTGGGAGGGCGGAGAGGAGGTTGGTGCCATTGTCCCAAACCATCATTCCTGGCTTAAGCTGGCGTGGCGTCAACCACCTCTCAGCCTGCCCCTGCAGAGCTGACAGAACTTCTGCCCCAGTGTGGCTCCTGTCCCCCAAGCACACCAGCGCAAGCACCGCATGGCATCTTTTTGCCTGCATACTTGTGTAGCCCCTAGAATGCCTACGGAGCACCTCTGGTTCCGAGGAAAAAGCACAGGAAGAGGCCATGGAGGAAGAAGAAGAGGAGGGGGTGGAGGAGAGAGGTGTGTCAGAATCATCAGTAGTAGCATTTTGGAGGCATGGTGGCGGAACAACCTCCAACACTACTGCACCTTGTCCTGCATCCTTCCCAGCTGCCAGAAGAGTCACCCAATGTGCCGTGAAACATAGGTAATGTCCCTGTCCATGCCTGCTGGACCATGAGTCAGCGGTAATATGCACCTTACCGCTGACCGGCCTGTCCAGCGAAGCCAAGACATGGCCTTCCACATGCCGATAGAGAGCCAGAATGACCTTCCGTGAGAAAAAGTGGCGTTTGGGAACCTGCCACTGAGGAACCGCACATTCCACAAACTCAAAGGGGGGCAGATTCTAACAACTGAAAAGGCAGAAGTTGAAGTGCTAGCAATTTAGCCAAGCTAGCATTCAACCGCTGGGCAACTTCTTTTGACGGTGCAGCAGCTGGGGCAGGGAAATTTGCCTCTTACAATCGGAAGTCAGTGTACCGATAGCAGATTGCCTACAAGTACTTGGCTGTGACACACCTAATTCTACACCTTCATTCCTTTCAGTGCAGGCTTCAGAGAGGACTGAAGGTATAGTGGGGTTGGAGATCCCAGCTAATGAGGACCAAGGAGAGGTCCGCTTTGTTCTTTGGTGTAAGTCTTTTAGGTACGCTTGCCAACGAACTGCATGGCACGTGGCAGCCAATGGAGGGATTGGCAGAGAGGGGTAGTAGACACTAAGCGGTTTGTAAGGTGAATGAGTCTGGCAGCAGCATTCATGATGGACTGAAGGGGGGATAGTCTATTTAAAGGTAAGCCAATGAGGAGGGAGTTGCAGTAGTCAAGGCGAGAGATAACCAGGGAGTGAATCAGGAGCTTTGTGGTTTCATTGGTTAGAAAGGAACGTAGTTTAGAGATGTTGCAGAGGTTGAGGCAGCAAGCTTTGGAAAGTGATTGAATGTGGGGCCGAAAGGAGAGTTCAAAGTCCCAGGATAAGACCTAGCACGCTGACATGTGGGGATGGGTGGATGGTTGTGGCATTGCTCCTGACAAGAAGTCAGGGGAAGAGGCATGTGGGGGAGGAAATATTATAAGCTCGGTTTTGGACAAGTTGAGTTTGGGGAAGTGATGTGACATCCATACAGATGTGTCTGTTAGTAAGTTAGTGATGCGTGAGGAGACTGATGAAGTGAGTTCAGGGGTGGAGAGATAGATTTGTGTGTTGTCAGCATAGAAATGATATTGAAGCTGACCCAGGGAAGAGGTGTAGATTGAAAAGAAAAGAGGTGCAAGAACAGAACCTTGGGGGACCCCAACGGAGAAGGGAAGAGGAGTGGAGGAAGTAGAATTGTAAGTGACACTGAAGGTGCGTTAGGATCGGTAGGATGAGAGCCACTGAAGAGCACAGTCACGGAGACAGAGGGAGTACATTTTTTTTTTGAGGAGGGGGTGGTCAACCATGTCAAAGGCAGCTGAAAGGTCCAGAAGTAGGAGCACAGAATAGTGTCTGGTTTTGCAGTTAGTAGGTAATTTGTGAGTTTTAAAAGAGCAGTTTCTGTGTAGTGTTGAGGGCGAAATCCAGATTTAAGGGGATCAAGAAGGTTATTCTTAATGAGGTAGTCACTCAGTTGGTTGTAAACCAGGCATTCAAGGAGTTTAGAGGAAAAGGGGAGCAAGGAGATAGGGCGTAGGTTGTTAAGATTGGTAGGGTCCAAGAACGTCTTTTTAAGTATGGGGGTGACCAGTGCATGTTTTAGAGCATTGGGGTAAAGGCAGAGGTGAGGGAGAGATTGAAAATGTGGATTAGATAGTGTAGGATAGAGTCAGAGGGTGACCGTAGTATTTTAGAGGGAATAGGGTCCAGGGGACAAGTGGTTAGGTGGGCGTTAGAAAGGAGTTTAGCAACTTTGTGTGTAGTAGCAGATTTGGTATCTGAGTTATGGAGCTAATAAAGGCTGTGACCTTCGACCAGATGGACATTCCCACATTACATGAAAGAACGTGCTATCAGCCATGCCACACCGGGAACAGTGTGGAGAGTATTCTATTCACTCTATGAAACAAGCAAAGTGTGAATTAGGACCTGTATAACAATTTGGTTTGGATCACCTTATTATGGGATGAAATGGCAGAGGCAGCCTGGATAGGAAACACTTCCTGACAGATATCCTTCGTCAGCTCAGGTATGTTAGAACGCCATTTACTTTCAGTGGCTCAAAGCCTGTTGGTTGTGGGGTGGAGTAGAGATTTATAGTATCTAGAAACAAGTTTTGTATGAGAAGGGTCAGCCAATAGACGTTCAATCATAGACGGTTGGATAATTATGTCACGAAGGCCAAACTGTCGCAGCAGTGTGGCGTATCTGTAGATATTGGAAATATGCTGTGGGAGGGAGACCGAAGTCTCTCTGAAATTCAAAGGAGGAGCGAAACATGTTGTCTAAATATAGATGTGAGATTATTTTCACCCCCTGTTTAAACCAGAAACCCCCATCCATTCTATGGAAAAATTCTTGCAGCCGTGGGTTGTGCCTAAGCAGGGCATTCGGTGTGCGACTTGTGAGTCGGATGGTAATGCTTTAGAAAGCATAAATATTCATAGGGTCATTGCTAGGACATTTTTACCCCCTCTTCCCCTGAGTGACATTTTGTGTATGACGTTCTTGAGAGATTCGTAGGAGGTAAGGGTGGCTACTTCCAAAGCAGTGGCCGCATTGTTGGCTTCGGGATAAAACCACCGATGCGCATGTGCCAATTGGGAGGCCACATAACAGGTAATAGGTAGTTGTAGGGTACTTTGTTGTGATCCAGACAAGGTAGTATTTTTTGTGATCCGAACCACTCCTCCCCTCCAGAGAAAGTTGGTAAGGATGGAATCTATCTCTTTAAATTTAGTTTTAGTAATATAGATCGGTGAGTTACTCAGAATATATAAAAAGCATGGCAGGAAAATAATTTTAAAAATATTTATCCTGCCTAGCAATGTCAGAGGAAGATTGGACCAGATTAATTTTAACATATGAGGAGATAGAATGTGTCAAAACCCCCAGATATCAAAAAAAGAGTGGACGATCTGTAGTAGGCATGCGGGTGGCAATACTATAGCGGCTGCCTGGTCTATCATATATGAGAGAGATTTATCCCGGTTGACCTGGAAACCTGAGAAATTACCAAACCCCTGGATAGTATCCAGCAGGGCTGGGAGAGATGATTGAGGGTCCGCTAAATATATCAGCATGTCGTCTGCATAAAGGCATACCTTTTTTTTCAGACTCCAAATCGTCAATCCCACAACCGCCCCACTGGATCGTATCAGTGCCACAGAGGACACCCCTGTCTGATGCCTCTCCTTATTAGAAAGGGATTGCATATGAAAGCATTCATTCTCAATCTAGTCGTAGGTTTATTATACAGTAGCTGTACCCATCTGATAAAGGCGTTGCCAAATCCAAATTTAGCCAATACTTCTAATATGGTCACTCGACCGAGTCGAAGGCCTTATGGGCGTCCAGGGCTAAAACGGCCCGAGATCCTATGGTATCATGAACCACCTGCATGTTGGTAAAAAGCCTGTGCAGATTAATAGACGTTGATCACCCAGGGATAATTCCAATCTGATCTGCTCCAAT
>JAQSEC010002880.1:0-10653 GCA_028564925.1 Lithobates sylvaticus
CCCGGAGCAGTGGGCTTTGTGCAGTGTATACATCCCTCAGAACTCTGTATTCTCTCACAGCGAGCCACTGTTTCTGGGCCATTGTAATGGCTGTAATTATTCGCTGTGGACAAGCTTAACACCAACTTTGGCTCTTCAGTTGTGGCTTTCCAACCCTTGTGAGAGTATACAAAGTGCTAAGAGGTGGTGCCTGGCCATTGTGAGAGAATACACATTGCTGAGGGATGTATATACTGCACAATACCCACTGCAACAGAGGCTACATTGAGCTGCCTGGCTCACTGTGGACAAGCTTGACACTGACTGTGGCTCCTCCGTTTTCATCTCAGGCTATGAGTCTGACTCTTGTGAGCGAATACACATTCTGATGTATTTATTGCACCAGGGCTTGCATTAAACTGCTCTCATTAATGGTGATCAGGGGCAGCCCGTCCAATAAGGGCGCATGGGCGCCGCCCCCCTCGTCCATCACTGCCTCCCCTATCCATGCATCCGGCCCCTTTCAGGACACCGGCACATGGATTCCAATCCGGAGGGGCTGTTTTTTTTTTTAATATAGGGTGGGCTCGGGTCGCAGAGAGTGCGCTCCGAGCACACCCAGGTGTGTTGCAACAGCGAAGCAATATTCGCTGTTGTAACACTAATCCTCCTCCCAGCCAATCAGGAAGTGGGTTTTGACGTTCTCCCGATTGGCTGAAAGGACAGGCGATCCTATTGGATGCCTAGGAGGAGGCAGGGAGGAGCTGGTAGCTGCCATGGAGGAGAGGACTTGGAGCCAAGCTGCTGCACCACACTGCCTGCCATCCGCCAACCACCACTATAGGGTAAGTGTCCGGCAAACAGCAGGGGGGGGGTGCAAAAAACACCAGCCCCCACTGATGGTGTTTAAGCTTGGCACTGACATGATTTTACTGGTAAGCAAAGAAAAGGAAGACCCATAGACGTGGTGTATCTGGATTTTGCAAAAGCATTTGGCACAGTTCCCCATAAACTTTTACTGTACAAAATAAGGTCCGTTGGCGTGGACCATAGGGTGAGTACATGGATTGAAAACTGGCTACAAGGGCGAGTTCAGAGGGTGTGATAAATGGGGAGTACTCAGGATGGTCAGGGGTGGGTAGTGGGGTCCCCCAGGGTTCTGTGCTGGGACCAATTATATTTAATTTGTTCATAAACGACCTGGAGGATGGGATAAACAGTTCAATCTCTGTAATAAGCTAAGCAGGGCAATAACTTCTCCGCAGGATGTGGAAACCTTGCAAAAAGATCTGAACAAATTAATGGGGTGGGCAACTACATGGCAAATGAGGTTTAATGTAAAATAATGCATTTGGGTGGCAAAAATATGAATGCAATCTATACACTGGGGGGAGAACCTCTGGCGGAATCTAGGATGGAAAAGGACCTGGGGGGTCCTAGTAGATGATAGGCTCAGCAATGGCATACAATGCCAAGCTGCTGCTAACAAAGCCAACAGAAAATTGGCATTAAAAAGGGGATCAACTCCAGAGATAAAACGATAATTCTCCCACTCTACAAGACTCTGGTCCGGCTGCACCTGGAGTATGCTGTCCAGTTCTGGGCACCAGTCCTCAGGAAGGATGTACTGGAAATGGAGCGAGTACAAAGAAGGGTCTGGAGGATATTAGTTATGAGGAAAGGTTGCGAGCACTGAACTTATTCTCTCTGGAGAAGAGACACTTGAGAGAGGATATGATTTAAATTTACAAATACCGTACTGGTGACCCCACAATAGGGATAAAACTTTTTTGCGGAAGGGAGTTTAACAAGTAATACTTCATATTCCCATTGCACACATTCCTAGTATAAGCTCTGAAGATTTGGGTGCTGCAGCAACAACCAGCTGGATACTGGTACAAGTCACAACGTAGATATTTGCCAGCACACCAAGGGTCAGCATAGAGTGGCGTCCAAACGGGTGGTTTATTACATGATCACAACACAAGAAAGGTGCAACGTTTCGGAGTCACGCAGGACCCCTGACGAAGGGAAACGAAACGTGTTGCGATCATGTAATAAACCACCCATTTGGACGCCACTTTGTGCCGATCCTTGGTGTGCTGGCAAATATCTACATCGTAGGGAGTTTAACAAGACACGTGGCCACTCATTAAAATTAGACGAAAGGAGGTTTAACCTTAAACTACGTAGCGGGTTCTTTACTGTAAGAGCGGCAAGGATGTGGAATTCCCTTCCACAGGCGGTGGTCTCAGCGGGGGGCATCGATAGTTTAAAAAAATGATTAGATAAGCACCTGAACGACCGCAACATACAGGGATATACAATGTAATACCGACATATAATCACACACATAGGTTGGACTTGATGGACTTGTGTCTTTTTTCAACCTTACCTACTATGTAAATAAAATATGTTTATGAATTGGTTTGAATGCAAAACTTCCATAAATGTTAGACATGCACCTAGTAATATTTGCTATAAATTGCTTTTTCTTTCTTGTTCCACATTACCTCCAAGAAAAAATAAATAAAAACTGGGAAGGAATGGAAGGTTCCAATTAGACCTTTTTAGTAGGCAGGTGAAGAATTTTTTGCTAATGACCTCCATGTCTGCCGGTGCCATCAAACAAGGATTCAAGGGCCCAGCGCGGAGAGAATCCGCCGCGATTTGCCAGTTGCGCGTGACACATGTGGGGTCATTAAATTATATTAGCGCCAGTGGAAGTACAGATCTGTCACTTCAACGGTTTTATCTCGCAGCCTGATGAAGGAAATAATGTTATTTTAAGGTTTAATTACTTGAAACTGCATAATGTTAATTCGTTTAAACTCATCTCTGTGTCAGATAACTTCTAAAGCTGCTGAAGAAAAAAAAAAAATCATCACTATCCATTAAATGCAATTGTGTGTGCCAGGGCAGAGTGCTGAGTGTGCATCGTGCCTGGTAATCAGGCCTGCCTGCTAGAGTGAATGGAATAGAGGTCAGGATGGAGAAAAACCATAGAGAAGGTGGCACTGAGGAGCACAGCTGTATTTGCCATAATGTCAATGGTGGGCTAGTGGTAAGGGCAGTTGGGTAAAGGGGAGGGGGTGGGGGTGGTAGTGAAGAATGGAGTCTCAAAATGCACAAACTGTAATAACTTTCTCCTTTGTCTGTTCCCTTATAGGGCCACCTTTGGACATTTGGGGCTAAATTCAACAGGACTACAGTGTGAGAGGACTGCAGGAGGTGTATAACGATTGACCTTGAGCCTTCCCAATCTGCTGTTACTGTTAGGCCCCTTTCACTCATGCCGACCGTTTGTCCATTTTTCATCCATTGATGGATGACGGATCCATTGACTGATAAAAAACTAACATCAATGCATCGCTACGGAAAAACGAATGTAAGTGGTAGATCATATATTTACATTTGTTTACATCTGCTTCCATCAACATCTGTTTTTTGGAACAAATCAAAGCCTTATTTTGGCCAAAAAACATATGTAAGCGGACAAATGTTTTTTTTTTTGGGGGGGGGGGGGGCAAATTGCAGCCTCACTGTGCCCATCAAATGCAGCCACTGTGCCCATCATATGCAGCCACTGTGCCATCATATGCAGCCACTGTGCCCATCATATGCAGCCACTGTGCCCATTAAAATGCAGCCACTGTGCCCATCATATGCAGCCACTGTGCCCATCAAATGCAGCCACTGTGCCCATCAAATGCAGCCACTGTTCCCATCATATACAACCACTGTGCTCATAAAATGCAGCCACTGTGCCCATAAAATCCAGCCAATGTGCCCATAAAATCCAGCCAATGTGCCCATAAAATCCAGCCAATGTACCCATCATATGCAGCCACTGTGCCCATAAAATGCAGCCTCTGTGTCCATCATATGCAGCCACTGTGCCCATAAAATGCAGCCACTGTGCCAATAAAATGCAGCCTCTGTGCCCATAATATGCAGCCCCAGTGCCCATAAAATGCAGCCTCTGCGCCCATCATATGCAGATACTGTGCCCATCATATGCAGCCACTGTGCCCATCATATGCAGATACTGTGCCCATCATATGCAGCCACTGTGCCCATCAAATGCAGTCAATGTGCCCATCATATGCAGCCACTGTGCTCATAAAATGCAGCCACTGTACCCATCATATGCAGCCACTGTGCCCATCATATGCAGCCACTGTGCCCATCATATGCAGCCACTGTGCCCATAAAATGCAGCCACTGTGCCCATCATATGCAGCCACTGTGCCCATAAAATGCAGCCTCTGTGCCCATAATATATGGCCTCTGTGCCCATAATATGCAGCCACTGTGATCCCCCAGTCCGCCTGCCTGCTCACTGTCTGACCGGCACTTACCCCATCTTGGTGGCGGGACCGGCAGCGGCTGACGGCGGCAAACTGTGGGACATTCAGCAGGTCAGGTGACGGCTCTTGTGTCCTCCATGGTTTCCGTGCGTCTCTTCTTCCGTTTCACTAAGCGTCCAATAGGGATGCCTGTGCCTTCAGCCAATCAGGTGACGGGTATTAGACCCACACTTCCTGATTGGCGGAGGGGCGGTTCAGTCTTATAAAAGCAAATATTCATTTGGGCAATGCCACTGTGCCCATCATATGCAGCCACTGTGCCCATCAAATGCAGCCACTGTGCCCATCACATGCAGCCATTCTACCCATCATATGCAGCCACTGTGCCCATCAAATGCAGCCACTGTGCCCATCAAATGCAGCCACTGTGCCCATCATATGCAGCCACTGTGCCCATCAAATGCAGCCACTGTACCCATCATATACAGCCACTGTGCTCATAAAATGCAGCCACTGTGCCCATAAAATCCAGCCAATGTGCCCATAAAATCCAGCCAATGTACCCATCATATGCAGCCACTGTGCCCATAAAATGCAGCTTCTGTGTCCATCATATGCAGCCACTGTGCCCATAAAATGCAGCCACTGTGTCTATAATATGCAGCCACTGTGCCCATAAAATGCAGCCACTGTGCCCATAAAATGCAGCCTCTGTGCCCATAATATGCAGCCCCAGTGCCCATCATATGCTGCCACTGTGTCCATAAAATGCAGCCACTGTGCCCATAAAATGCAGCCTCTGTGCCCATCATATGCAGCCACTGTGCCCATCAAATGCAGCCACTGTGCCCATCAAATGCAGCCAATGTGCCCATCATATGCAGCCACTGTGCTCATAAAATGCAGCCAATGTACCCATCATATGCAGCCACTGTACCCATCATATGCAGCCACTGTGCCCATCATATGCAGCCACTGTGCCCATCATATGCAGCCACTGTGCCCAAAAAATGCAGCCTCTGTGCCCATAATATATGGTCTCTGTGCCCATAATATGCAGCCACTGTGATCCCCCAGCCCGCCTGCCTGCTCACTGTCTGACCGGCACTTACCCCATCTTGGTGGCGGGACCGGCAGCGGCTGACGGCGGCAAACTGTGGGACATTCAGCAGGTCCATGCAGCAGGTCAGGTGACGGCTCTTGTGTCCTCCATGGTTTCCGTGCGTCTCTTCTTCCGTTTTTTTACTAGGCGTCCAATAGGGATGCCTGTGCCTTCAGCCAATCAGGTGACGGGTATTAGACCCACACTTCCTGATTGGCGGAGAGGTGGTTCAGTCTTATAAAAGCAAATATTCATTTGCTTTTATAACATACTTGGGTGGACTTCGAGCGCAATGGTCTGCACTCCAAATACACCTTTTTTGCAGTCAATTAGAGCCTATGGCTTTTATCAGGTGCTTCAAAAAGAAACCCCCGCAACTGTAATCTAGGCGCCCGGCATCCAAAAAGGGTCTGGATGCCTGAATAGGGGGTGGCTACAGTGGCCATGGATAGATTAATGCTATGCATGAATCTATCCATTTTTTATATAGGGGGGTGGCGTGTATGCATGTGTTCATTTATTCATGGCACATACACCAACCAAGAATCTAAAGCAAAAAACAACTACCCAGGTTCAGACGCGTTGGCAGTAGGGTGCCCACGTGTCGCGCATTGCCCGGGACTGTCCCGCAATTGCCATCTCTGTCCCTGGTCCCGGAATGAAATTGAGGACACAGCCTTACTAACTAGTAACTACATTTCCAGAACTGGTTGCTAGAGCCGGCCCCGCCTGGCGTCTAGCAACCAGTGATGTCACAGACTCTCACTCTCTTAGACAGTGAGGCCGGGAGCGAGGCCCATGCCTAGTGCTGCACTGCTGTCTCCACCCACCTCGGCACTTCCTCCCTCTCCGGCGCCCGCAGCAAGCAGTAGGGACTGGTGTGATCGTCTATCCAGATAGTGTCTGAGTGTCTCCTCTCTCCACCCACCTCCTTCTCCGGCATCTGGCGGCATGCAGAAGGAGTAACAGCAGCTGGGACTGGTCGTCTGGTGTCTGTTCTGTGTGCTGCTACTGGATCAGTTCGACGGCTGCCCAAGTACCCGACTTCTTCTCTCACCCACAGCCCGACTTACTGCCCACACTGTGTACACTGGACAGTGATGAAGGTGACATGTGAGGGGAAGGTGACAGAGGGGAACATGGATGGCATTGGCAAGTGACATGGCTGCGGGTGGCAAGTGGCATACTGCATTTGGTAACAGGCTATGGGTGGCAAGTGACACACTGCGTCATTTGCAATCTTGTCCGGGTTTAAATTTCCCGCCGCGAGACGCTCTGTCGCGTGCGCCGCCGAAAGAGACCGAAGTGCCGCCGGAAAAAAAACGAAGCGGCGCTGGAAAAGACAGAGCCGACTGTTCGGCTCCGCTCGTAGTCCCGCCTCCCTGCGCTCGCTCCAGAAACAGCAGGGAGGCGGGACCGCGAGCGGAGCCGAACAGTCGGCTCGGTCTTTTCCGGGGGGCGCTTCGGTCTTTTTCGGCGGCGCTTCGGGCTTTTTCGGCGGCGCTTCGGTCTCTTTCAGCGGCGCACGCGACAGAGCGTCTCGGCGGCGGGAAATTTAAACCCGGACAAGATTGCAAATGACGCTGGCAAGCTACAATGACACTGGGCAAGCTACAATGACACTGGGCAAGGCTGCAATGAAGCTGGGCAAGCTGCAATGACACTGGGCAAGCTACAATGACACTGGGCAAGCTACATGACACTGGGCAAGCTACAATAACACTGGCCAAGCTGCAATGACACTGGGCAAGCTGCAATGACACTGGGCAAGCTGCAATGACACTGGGCAAGGCTGCAAATGACGCTGGGCAAGCTGCAAATGACGCTGGGCAAGCTGCAAATGACGCTTAAATGTAATTTTTTTTTTCCCTAAACTTCCCTCCTAAAACTTTTTTTCCTTAAAATGCCCTCCTAAACTTGGGGTGCGTGTTATACGCCGGTAAATACAGTATTTCATTATATATTAAAATGTAGTAATAGAAAAATGTGGTTTGATCATCCTGACACCAAATCAAGCATGATGTCGGGATGATTTAGGTGCTAACACCAGCCATTTGCCCGACAAATCCCCCCCCCCCCCCGGCCGAATTCCACATCAACCCCGAGACTACACCCCCGCACCTCATCTTTTTTGGAAAGGGGGGGGGGTGTCCCTGAATGGCAGTTTGGAAATGTGGTCACCCTAGTTGGCAGCCATCTTTAACAATCCTGCAAAAATCCTGCATTTAGTTCAATATTCCACACACACAACAGGTAACCACCGCAGGACTGCAGAATAATCAAGGTGATCAAAACGTTAAATTTATAGCCAAACACAAAGCTCCTATTCCAGCGCTCCGTACTCGAACAATGCATCAGTTCTGTCTATTTAGAGGGAAGGAGAGAGAAAAAAAAACGTTCCCTATTAATGTCACAAAGAGTATGCCATTGATGGCTTTATTTTTCTGTTCAATATCTTTTTATCACCAAAACTGCCTAATCAAAGCCTCTTGTTTGGTCCCCTCCCCCTCCTCCTTTCCCGCTTACGTTGGCCTGTCACTGATTTCAAATCGGAAAAAAAAGGAGGTGGGGGGGAAAATAAAACCAAGCCTTCAGAAAAAAAGGAAAGCAATTAGCACCCAAATGGCTTCATTTCATGGTAGTTTCAGATGCCGTTTCGGTATTGGTGGCTCCTTCTAGCCGTCTGCTCCGTTCTGCCGTCTCGCTGGCGCTTTTTCTTTTTTTTTTTTTTTTTTTTTGCTTTCCTTAAAGAAAACTGTTTATCAGCGGGAAAGATTAAACTCCCCGCTGAGAGAGAAATGGGGGTGCCTTTGTGTTTGTATCCTTAATCTGCCTTATTAAAACTCTTCCAAAGATTTTAGGCTCTTGGAAAGTTTAGTGATTTCAAACGGCACCGTGGAAAACGGTGGAGGGGGAGGGGGATAATTGCATATATAAATAAGCTCACGCTTCAATACATCACAGTGCACAGATGATTCTTCACAATAAAAAAAAGTACGGGATCACCAAAGGCAACTTTTTTTTTTTTTTTTGGAATTCTGAAAACCACATATACATGTGATGAATATTCATTATGCCTCGTACACACGGTCGGAAAATCCGACCACAAAATCCATCGGATTTTTTCAGACAGATTTTGTCCGACACTGGTGTTGCATACACACGGTCGGACAAAGTTGTCGGAAAATCCGATCATTCTGAACGTGGTGACGTTTGTTGCCTAGGACGGGACTACGTAGAGGCTAGTAGCCAATAGCTTTGGTCTTGTAATGTTATCTGAGCATGCGTGGCACTTTGTCCGTCGGAATTCGCTACACACGATCGGAAAAATCCGATAGGACTTTGTTGTCGGAAAATTTGAGAGCAGGATATAAAACTTTGTCCGTCGGAAAATCAGATGGAAAAAGTCAGATGGAGCGCACACACGGTCGGAATTTGCGACAACATTGTCCGATAGGACATTTTTCATCGGAAAATCCGACCGTGTGTACGGGGCATTAGAGCTTAGTTAGTAAGGCGGGCACGGAGAAAGGCAGAACGGGAACACATAAAGCACCGGTGAGATTTCCAATGCCTTCACTGCAGATCGGTCAGGGACAGGGAGGGCCGGGTCAAGGGGTAGGCAGAAGTGGCAGTTGCCATGGGGGCTCCTTTAAGTGTTACTAAACCCAGGAGCCCGCATCCACTATAACTGGTCTCCCACAGTACACAGAACATGGAAATGCAATTATTTTAGTAAATATAAACTGCTAAATACCTTTTCTCATCAGCAGTCTTATGACTTCTATCAGTGTCTGGTTAAAGCTTGTAGGAGTTTTCATTCTCCTCTGACTGTCCTATGAGGCTGCAGGACCCCTGACCCTCTGTCTGGACAGTGCTTATATAGTTAGTCAGGTTGAAAAAAGACACAAGTCCATCTAGTTCAACCAAAACCAAAAAGAAATCATATAATCCCATATACACAATCCTTCACCCACAGTTGATCCAGAGGAAGGCGAAAAGCCCCCAGCAAAGCAGGACCTAATTTGTTACAGCAGGGGAAAAAATTACTTCCTGATCAACTGGATATTCCCTAGATCAACTTTACCTATAAATGTCAGTACCCAGTTATAGTATGTACATTTAGGAAAGAATCCAGTCCTTTCTTAAAGCAAGTTACCATGGGCGTCCGCAGGTAGGGGCAAGGGGGGTCAAGTGCCCCCCCCCCCTAGAATCAGGATTGGGATCTTAAATTCAGCATAGTTGCGTCACCATCGGGGATCCACCCGCCAGTGGGGTGACACCATCAAGGTGCTGTCAAGCCCCCCCCATCAGTGTAGTGTGACTTTGGCTCTTTTCCCTGCTCGGTCCAGCAGAGAACTCTGCGGCGCTGCAAGGCCCCTTTCACACCTAAGCGTTTTTCAGGCGATACAACGCTAAAAATAGCGCCTGTAAGGCGCCTGAAAAAAGCGGGTCCTTTAACTCCAGTGTGAAAGCCGGTAGGCTTTCACACTGGAGCGGTGCGCTAGCAGGACGGTAAAAAAAGTCCTGCTAGCAGCATATTTGAAGTGGTGAAGAAGCGGTGTATTCACCGCTCCTATACCGCTCCTACCCATTGAAATCAATGGGACACCGCGGTAATACCGCCGGCAAAGCGCCGCTGCAGCGGCTCTTTGCGGGGGGTTTAACCCTTTTTCGGCTGCTAGCAGGGGTAAAAACCACTCCGCTAGCGGCCAAATACCGCGGCTAAAACGACGGTAAAGCAGCGCTAAATATAGCGCTGCTTTACCGCCGCCACCCCCACCGCCCCAGTGTGAAACACAGCCTTACAGGAGAAAGGCGAGCTGCGGGCTGTTGGAGGTTTCCCCCACTCGCCCTCCCTTTCTCCTGTCAGGGAGAAGAGACGGAGGCTCTCACCAGGTTCCTCGCCCAGCTTCCTGCCCACTCCGTTCCTTCCCTATTGGCCATAACTGAGGGCCAATCAAAGGACACTAGGAGAGGAGAGCATCATGGGACATGTAGTCCCAAAGACTGGCGGCCCCATTTTCCACAGGGAGGAGGCTACAGCTCGATCAAGAGAGAGATTGAGAGACTGCAGCTTGGAAAAAAGCTGAGGGAGAGAGTGCTACAGGACATTGAGGACAAAGAACGAGGAGTGTGCTTGGCAGAAGCCAGAGAGAGAGCCACCCTGCCCAGCGCCACCAGAGAGAGAGCCACGCCGCCCAGCGCCACCAGAGAAAGACTGCACCACTACCAGGGTACAGACATGCTACACTACTGACC
>JAQSEC010000941.1:0-10692 GCA_028564925.1 Lithobates sylvaticus
TCATCCGAGCACGCAGCCTGGCCGGCCAGGAAAGGGGTGGGGACGAACGAGCGCCCCCCCCTCCTGAGCCGTACCAGGCCGCGTGCCCTCAACATGGGGGGTGCCCTGGGGAAAGGGGGGCCGTGCAGCCCCCCCACCCCAAAGCACCTTGTCCCCATGTTGATGAGGACAAGGGCCTCTTCCCGACAACCCTGGCCGTTGGTTGTCGGGGTCTGCGGGCGGGGGCTTATCGGAATCTGGGAGCCCCCTTTAATAAGAGGGCCCCCAGATCCCGGCCCCCCACCCTATGTGAATGAGTATGGGGTACGATGTACCCCTACCCATTCACCTAAGGTGTAAAATGTAAAGTACAAAAACACACACACTTTTGAAAAAATATTTTATTGCACTGCTCCGGGGGTCTTCTTCCGTCTTGGGGGTCTTCTCGCCGAACTCCCCCGCCATTTACCAAGCTCTTTTACCGAGCGGGGGAAGTCCGGCTACCTTCTTCGTCGTCGCCGCCGTCGTCTGGGGGTCTCGATCCGCCTTCGGGGGTCTTCCGGGGGTCTCTTCTGTTCTTGCGGCGGTCGTCGTCTTCCGCGCTGCCGGCGCCTTCTGCTTCTTGTTCTTCTTCTTCTTCCGATGTTGACCCGATGCTCTCTCTGCCCGGAATGGCAAAGCCGCGCTGCGCTGGGACTTATATAGGGACATGGGGGACAGGGTCACATGCTCATGTCACATGGTGACCCGCCCCCTTGTGTTGTCACAGTCCCGGAGGATGCTGGGACTGTGACATCGCAAGGGGGCGGGGTCACCATGTGACATGAGCATGTGACCCTGTCCCCATGCCCCTATATAAGTCCCAGCGCAGCGCGGCACAGGCATTCCGGGCAGAGACAGCGACGGGTCAACATCGGAAGAAGAAGAAGAACAAGAAGGACAAGAAGAAGAAGGCGGCGCGGAAGACGACGACCGCCGCAAGAACAGAAGAGACCCCCGGAAGACCACGGAAGACCCCCGAAGGCGGATCGAGACCCCCAGACAACGGCGGCGACGACGAAGAAGGTAGCCGGACTTCCCCCGCTCGGTAAAAGAGCTTGGTAAATGGCGGAGGAGTCCGGCGAGAAGACCCCCAAGACGGAAGAAGACCCCCGGAGCAGTGCAATAAACTATTTTTTCAAAAGTGTGGGTGTTTTTTTTACTTTACATTTTACACCTTACTCATTCACATAGGGTGGGGGGCCGGGATCTGAGTGCCCCCTTATAAAAGGGGGCTCTCAGATTCCGATAAGCCCCCGCCCGCAGACCCCGACAACCAACGGCCAGGGTTGTCGGGAAGAGGCCCTTGTCCTCATCAACATGGGGACAAGGTGCTTTGGGGTGGGGGGGGGGCGCACGGCCCCCCTTTCCCCAGGGCACCCCCCATGTTGAGGGCACGCGGCCTGGTACGGCTCAGGAGGGGGGGGGGCGCTCGTTCGTCCCCACCCCTTTCCTGGCCTGCCAGACTGCGTGCTCGGATAAGGGTCTGACATGGACTTGCCGATGAGCGGCAAGTCCGTTCATTTCAAAAGTCCCGCGGACTTGCCTACTAACGGCGGGATTGTCCGCCGGACTGCCAAGTCCAGCGGATAATTTTAAAACCAAACTTAAAACTTTGGTCCGCGGGATTGTCCCTTCGTGTGTACGCGGCCTTAGTGTTACTAAACCCAGGACCCTGCATTCACTATATGTGATCTCCCGCAGTACACAGAACATGGAAATGCAATTATTTTAGTAAATATAAACTGCTAAATACCTTTTCTCATCAGCAGTATATAGCAGCCTTGTGACTTCTATCAGTTCCAAGTAAAGCTTGTAGGAGGAGTTTTCATTCTCTCCTCATCCTCTGTCTGGACATGTCTGGACAGTGCTGATTGGCCCTGTGCTGATCACATGCACCCTCCCAAGAAAAAAAAAAAACTCTCTAGCAATACACACCAAACTGAGCATGTGCAGCCCGTCCCCTGGCTCTGTAAATATCAGGTTATTTTTTGGAGACAGTGAAAGAAAAGGAGGATCAGAGAGATGGGTTGATTTACTAAAGCCAAATAGACTGTGCACTTTGCAAAGTGCAATTGAACTCTGCAAGTGCAGTTGATCCAGAATTTAGCAAATGATGTAAAGCTTCACTTTGGAAAGAATACCCAATCGTAGTTACATAGTTAGTAAGGTTGAATAAAGACACCAGTCCATACAGTTCAACCTGAGTGAGTGTGGGTGCGTGTCTACAATTATCCCTATATTATTTAAGGTACCCATATAGCACCTTCAATGTACACACATACATCGCACACTCACATCAGTCCCTACCCTCAAGGAGCCCACAATCCAAGGTCCCCAACTCACATTCATATACTAGGGCCAATTTTGGGCAGAAGCCAATTAACCTACCAGCATGTCTTTGGAGTGTGGGAGGAAACCAGAGTCCCCGGAGGAAACCCACACAGGCACAGGGAGGACATGCAAACTCCAGGCAGGTAGTGTCATGGTTGGGATTTGAACCAGCGACCCTTTTACTGCCACGTGAGAGTGCTACCCACTACACCACTGTGCTGCCCTAAATCATGTGCCAGGGAAAAAAAAACAGCATTTGTGCTTGCACATGATTGGATGATGGAAGTCACCAGAGCTTCTGCTCATTTACTAAGCTCTGGAGCAACTGCACTTGCAAAGTGCACCGTCTTTTTGCCTTTAGTAAATCATCCCCACAGGATCAAACAGCCTTTATACACAATGCAATGTATTAACCCCTTGGGTTCAACAGTGAGTATGACAAGCATGCTTTACTGCATATACAGACTGATTTTACTGTTGTGGGTTTAGTAACACTTTAACTCACTTCTTAGGAAATAGACACATATATACGGTAAAAAAGTCTTCACAAGCATTTATAATAACCCCTGCCTACCTATACAAGGTAAACCACAGACTGAAACCAGGAGAAGTATCTTTGTGAGTAACAATTACAAAATATTAATTCAGGGTATCATACAATCCAACCTACTGAGAACAGCTTTTAAGTACAAAGAATATAGTAAAGAAAACATCCCCCCCAGTTATGCGGACCACTTAGAATTTATATGAATAATAACTGATTTAACCACTTACCTACAGGGCACTTACACTCCCTTCTTGCCCAGGCAATTTAGCAGCTTTCAGTGCTGTCACACTTTGAATGACAATTGCGCTGTCGTGCAGAATTGTACCAAAATTAATTTTTTTATCTTTTTCTTTACACAAATAGAGCTTTCTTTTGGTGGTATTTAATCACTGCTGGGTTTTTCTTAGTTTCTCTCAGTAAATTTTGTAAATAAGTAATTTTGTTTCTTTCACTAATGTGCACTGATGAGGCTGCACTGATGGGAACCGATGAGGAGGCACTTATGGGCACTGATGATGAGGCACTAAGATGCCGCACTGAAGGGCACTACTAGGTGGCACTGATGGGTGCCACTGGCGGGCATTGATTGGTGGCACTGGTGGGCACTGATGGGCTTCACTGGTGGGCACTGATAGGCGGCACCAATAGACAACACTGATGGGCACTTGCCCATGGCTCCCCTGTGAGCAGATGCCACTGATCGGCACTCCTCGCCACATACTCTGTCAGTGTGGAGAGAGGAGAGCCGATTCACGGCACATCTGTATTTACATGTGACTGGCTGTGATTGGACACAGCCGATCACATGGTTAAAGAGCCGCAGCCACGGCTCTTTACATAGATCAGGGTTGTGTCGTGTCCTAGCAACAGGGTGCAGCCTAATTGTAGGCTTGCCTGTAGTTTAAAGTGGTTTTAAAGGGTTTACAACCACTTTGAAGATTACATTTCTCTATCAAATCATTTCACCTCCCTTTTGTCCCTAGTGCTTTGTCCAGTGCCTTGCCTGCACTTTTATATTATCTATACTGTTCTTTCTGCCTGGAAACTTGAGATTGTCCATGGCAAACAAAAAGTGTCCCTTTACGTCAAAAGCAGTTTTAGACCAGCTAGAAAACAGTGATAGTAAATTAGAACACTTGCAGAATTGAGCGATAGTGATTTGAGGGGAAATGTATTTTATTATTATTATATTATTATTTTTTATAATTATTTATAGTTATTTATTATATTATAATTAATGATTTTGTGTGTCAAACATTATCATACCCGGGATTTCTACTAGGCTCTTGTTTGGACAGATTTAAGTGTGTTATTACGAAGAATTACAGGCCTACAATTTAAAACACCAAATTTCTATGCAAAACAATCTACAGCTTTTAGATTAAAAAATCTGACATAATCATACCGCCAGGGAGACTACAGGGGTCTTTTGTACATTACATTTTTTTTTTTTTAAATCTATCCAGCTACAAAATGTATCATTCTAAAATGATTTTTATCTATTTAAATTCCCTTTCTTCCTTTCATATAGTCTAAAAACAATGACATCATCTTTAAAAATTGTATTTATTTGGTCATGACAACACTTTCAAAAATATGAAAAATTGGTGCCTACCAATACCCTGTGTATAGAAGTAACATCACTTTTCTGCTTTTTGTCATTTTATTGTTTAACCTTGTTTTGAAAAACTTTCTTTTCCTTGATACTAGATACATTTACTGTATTATATTTCTATTGATCCCATTATTTGGCTATACAATGGTGTTACTGGTCCTGATCTATGTCATTACCTTTTGTCATATATGATACTCTGCTACTATGACATAGATAGTTAAGCCATGTTTTTATGTGTATTATTGACTACTTTATTTAATGGTTGTAATGCATATTTTTTAATAAAACTCTTTATTGTTAAAAAAAAAAAGACATCTTTTTAAATGTTAGCCTGTATGCAGGGGATAATGAGAATTGAATAATAAAAAAATATTACAAATCTTATTTTCAGACATTAGGGAGTGGAAGATATGAGTTTAAGATTTAGAATTAGATATCAGCTCTTACATGAAAAAAAAAACATTTGTGCAAACTGTTCAGCTATACAGCTACCTTCTGGGCCTTAGGCGACCCTTTATACTAGATTTGAAACAGACATTTGCTGGGACCTCTTTCATGGTTAATGGTTAATTTCTACCTCTCAATCAATATAAATCATAAGTAAAGGGTTAAACCACCCAGGAAAGAGATTCTCCCCAATGTGACGTTCTATGTCTCCAAGAGACACACTTCTGTCGAGACAAAGCCCCTACATTATCCCACAAAAAATTTCCGTACATCTTTTGCGCAAATGCACCTACAAAAACGAAGGACGTACCCATCGCAATCAAAGATACCGTGGCCTACAAACTGATTGACTACACAACTGACTAGCAAGGACAATACATAATCTTTGTCTGAGAAATCAACAATGCAAAATATACCATAGTGAACATTTATGCTCCCAACACCAGACAATTCTCGTTCCTCCGCAAGCTATGGAGAAATATAAATAAACATAGACAAGGACATACATTTATCTGCAGGGACTTCAACATTGTTCCAGATGCCTCCATTGACATCAAAAGCCCCTCGCTGAAAAAGCCCTGCACATCTGCTTTATCATCTTTTCTACATCAAAATTACCTGTTTGATATCTGGAGATGTCAACACTCTCTAGAAAGAGATTTTAAATTTTTTTCAAAACCCCACTGCACATATTCCAGAATAGACCTGTTTATAGGAGACAAACAGCTCCTACAAGAGGTTCTAGCCTCAGAAATACACACCATCACGTGGTCCGACCACGCACACATTTCTATAACACTTGGAGAGAACGTCAACAACCCATCCTTCTCCAATTGGCGCAATGATCCTTGGTTGATACCACCAACATCAGCGAACACCTAAGGGACTTCTTTGGAATAAATGCGTCCTTGGACATTGATCTATTCCTACTATGGTACACACACAAGACCTACATTCAAGGCATCCCAATCAAACTAAGTTCCAAGGCCAAACGCCAAAAGACACAGCAGCTGATTGAATTGTTAGACACAATCAACACATTAGAATTAACAAACAAAGCTAACCCCATACACCCCCCCACATACTAGTGACAAAATATTTCAGGCTAGAAATGCCCTTAGGACCCTCTTGTCAACACAACACGCAAAGTTACTACAAAAATGATGGGCTAACTTCTATGCATCAGGCAACAAAGCAGGCAAATTACTTACAGCGTATGTTAAGCAAAGTAGAACCAGACAAAAGATCCCATATATCCATCAACCTTCACATGGTGGCAAAATGTACCACCCTAAAGACATCACAAACACTTTCCATGCTTATTATAGTGCATTTTACAATCTCAAAGATGATCCCGCCATGACTCAACCCACAGATTCGGCCACCGCACACTTTCTAGTGTCCCTACACTTACCTGAACTGACTAAACACCATCTAGAAAACCTCAATGCTCCCTTCACAGTTCAGGAAATTGAAAAAGCTATCATATCACTTTCAAATGGCAAAGCCCCGGGCCCATGTGGCTTTTCGGCCGAATACTACAAAATATTGTCTAATATTTTAGCCCCACATACACACCAGACGTTCAATGCTGCTGTGTCCTTGGGCAAATTTCCAAATGAGATGCTTACTGATAACATCATCACCCTTCCTAAAGAAGAAGCTGGTAACCACACAATATTTCCACCCAATCTCACTACTAAATACTAATTTTAAATGATATGTGAAAACAGTTGCACAGAGACTGGCCCCCATTATGCCCCAATTGATATATCCCGACCAAGTTGGTTTCACACTAGGAAGACAAGCACCCGACGCTACTCGTAAGATCATTAATCTGCTACATTACACTGAATCAAAGAACACCCCAACCTTGTTCCTAACAATAGATGCAGAAAAAGTGTTTGATAGAATCCACTGGAGATATCTGCGATACACTCTCACAAAGTTTAGTTTTCAAGGTAACATTCTTTCTGCTATCACGGCCTTATACACCACACCCAGAGCTAGAGTTTTCTCAGATGGGGTTCTCTCAGATGCCGTCAAAATTTCCAATGGGATGGAAAAAGAGTGTCTTCTCTCCCCTCTAATCTTCACACTATTAATGGAACCATTGGCACAAAAGATACGTAAAAATTACTCCATTTCAGGTATTCCCATAACAGGCCACGAAAGCAAAATTACGTTATTCGCAGATGATATCATTTTAAGTCTAATGGAACCGGCTTCTTCCCTACCAGCAGTTTGTGATATACTGGATATGTTTAATTCTTGTTCATATTATAAAGTCAATGATTCCAAGTCAAACATTCTCAATATAAGAGTTCAAAACTCTACCAAACTTCTCCTACAATCCAAATTCCCCTTCTAATGGGTATCACCCTCTATGCCATATCTGGGCATCTCCCTGACCTCCTCTTCCTCAAAGTTGTTCACACACAACCATGTTCCCTTGCTTAAATACATGTAAACAAGAACTTCAAAACATTAGCAAGCACTACCTTCCCTGGGCAGGCAGAATGGCGGCATTTAAAATGATCATACTCCCTAAACTTCATAACCTATTCAGAGCTTTACCGAATAAGATTCCACCATCCTTTTTTAACACTCTTAAGAAAATTCTAAGCACATATGTTTGTCTTAACAAGAAACCACGCTGCAAATACGCCATCCTTATCCAACACAAACACGCGGGTGGCATGGGCTTTCCAGACATGAAAGACTACCATACAGCAGTGATATTGGACCAACTTAGACATTGGATCACATCTGTATTTAATAAACAGTGGAGGCATATAGAGCAAGCAAGGGGAGACTTGAGTTCATTCCTTCTTGCACACTCTATATCAAAAACTCACACCAAACTGAACCACCCAACCATATCAACATCAATGTTAGCTTGGAAGCTTTTCCGCAAACACACGGATGTTGAAAAGACTAGCATAGGTATTCCTGTACCTCTGGATTTATTCACATTCATATTATTGCCCAATATATCCCTCAAATACTGGTCGACACTCAGATGCACCCCACCCCACAACCCTGGTGCAGAACCACAAACTCCTCCCATTCTCAGCCCTTCAAACCAAACACAACATACCCTCTCGAGTTTTATTCTCATATAGACAAATCACCTCATACCTTCAAAAACCCCACCCCAACAATAACCTTTGTTGACTGTCTGCCTTTGATTACACAATACTGATGCAGCGGTCTTAAGGAACACAGCTAACACCGATGTCAATAAAGAAGAACTGTTGTGAACTAACATGCTAAGATTAAATTATGTAACCCAGAGCCAAAACACCTTGGGATCTACCTATCCTTAGAGTTTAAATCCACTTTAAGAAAACGTTTAGCATAGCATATTTTAATTTGACCCTAAATCTTTAAAGGCATGCTACACAATGAGCATTGATAGGTTTCCTGTATGAAATAACTGTTCTGGATGCCCGCTCTGTACGGCAAAATACTGCTTCATCTATGTGTCATTAGTTTTTACCAGTCTTCTGTTGTGAAAACTTCTCGAAATCCATATATATTTATTCGTAAATAAAAACTGGATTAAGAGACTTATGTAGTTTAGGTATAATACACCTTAGATCAGTGATGGCGAACCTTTTTGAGCCGAGTGCCCAAACTGAAATAAATACATTGGTTTTGTGTTGCAAAGTGCCAACACGGCAATTCGCGAGAGAGAGAGAGAGGGGCAGAGAGGGAGGGGGGCAGAGAGAGAGAGGGGGCAAAGATATGCTGAAAGAGAGAGGGATCAGAGAGAGGGATAGGGGCTGAGAGAGAGGGAGGGGAGGGGGCAGAGAGAGAGAGGGGTGTGCGATATGCTGAGTTAGAGGGGGAACAGAGAGAGGGAGGGGGGACAGAGAGAAAGAGAGAGGGGTGTGAGATAGATGCTGAGAGATGGGGGGGACTGAGAGAGGGGGCTGAGAGAGAGAGGGAGAGGGTTTGAGAGAGAGGGAGAGGGGCTGAGAGAGATGCTGAGAGGGGGCAGAGAGAGAGAGGGGTGTGAGAGATATGCTGAAAGAGAGAGGGACAGAGAGAGGGAGGGGGTGTGAGAGAGATGCTGAGAGAGAGGGGCAACATAGAGAAGGAGAGGGGCTGAGAGAGAGGGGTGTGAGAAATTCTGAGAGAGAAGGGGGACAGAGAGAGAGAAGGGGGACAGAGAGAGAGAAGGGGGGCAGAGAGAGAGGGGTGCGAGAGAGATGCTGAGAGAGAGGGGTGAGCTGAGAGAGAGAGGGGACACAAAGAGGGGGGCTGAAAGAGAGGGATGGGGGGCTGAGAGGAGAGAGAGACCTCTAGCTCTGTCCTGGACCCTCTCGTGTGCCCACAGAAATGGCTCTGAGTGCCAGCTGTGGCACGCGTGCCATAGGTTCGCCATCACTGCCTTAGATGGTAGTCCACTGAACAGATTTTTATGGTGGGGATTTGGATTAAAAATAAGACTCTAGTTTTTATATTAATTATTCAAACTGACTGGATGTGTTTCTCCTGAAATACCCACACTGATTCATTTTAGTTCCTACCTAATATCCATTTTTTTCCCAACAGATTCAAATATCAGTGGGGTTGATTTATTAAAACTGGAGCATGCAAAATCTGGTGCAGCTCAACATAGAAACCAATCAGCTTCCTTTTTTTTGGTCAAAGTTTAATTAAACAAGATGAAGTAGGAAGCTGATTGACCCATTGCAGGTTCAGATAGAACACATGGCAGAAGTGATCAACATGGGGCTTTTATAGAACTTAACAGCTTAAGTTAATTAAATATCAACTGCACCCAAAAAATACTATACTGGGTATAATGGGGAAAACTTCAATGCTCATTGCAGGACCCCAGCACAACCATGACAGACTATGGTAAATATTTAATTTCTAGAAACCTTTATGGGGTAGATAGTGCAGCAATTTTTTTGTTTCTCAAAACATGCCTCAATGCATAATTTTTAGAAATCTTAGGCAGACACTGTCCTTTTAACAGCAACAGTGTCCACACATAGCCCACTCCTCCAAGCATGTATGCTTACCCAGCTTTTCGCCTACCAAATACAGCATCCCCACCTATGTAAGTTTCATTGTCAAATGGTGTTGGAAATTAGATAGAGGGTGTTGTCATTGCCATGTGACTGTGTTCGGGCCTGGAGACTGGCCATTAAGGCCCAAACACTGTCACAAGGCTCATGTGTTTCGACTATACATGTAAGCCTCTGGAAGTACCTTTTTAATGATCCAAGGTGGGGTTATATTCCCATGAATGCTATTCAGCTATCTTTATTACTATCAGCAAAACATGAACTGGTGTTGGATAACACTGCTCTACTCAAAGCAGAGTTCCACACGTCTTTTTCGTTTATTAACCACTACAATACAGGGCACTTTCGCACGCTTCCTTCCCAGCCCAATTTTCAGCTTTCATCGCTCTCGCACTTTCAATGACAATTGCGTGGTCATGCTACGCTGTACCCAAATGAAATGTTTATCATTTTGTTTGCACAAATAGAGCTTTATTTTGGTGGTATTTAATAATAATAATTGGTTTGTGTCATCACAGACATATGTACGCAAATGATTATGTACAGATGTGTGCAGGTGATCACGGACATATGTGTCCAGATAATCATTGGGACATGTGATTTTAGTGGGACATATGTGGGGGACATGTGTTTTTATTATTTGGGGACATGTGTTTTTATTATTTGGGGACATGTGTGTTTTGGGG
>JAQSEC010001492.1:0-10638 GCA_028564925.1 Lithobates sylvaticus
GCTGTGGATCTCTACAGCTCCTCCAGAGTTACCATGGGCCTCTTGGCTGCTTCTCTGATTAATGCTCTCCTTGCCCGGACTGTCAGTTTAGGTGGACGGCCATGTTTTGGTAGGTTTGCAGTTGTGCCATACCCTTTCCATTTTCTGATGATGGATTGAACTGTGCTCCATGAGATGTTCAAAGCTTGGGATACAGTATATTTTTTATAACCTAACCCTGCTTTAAACTTCTGCACAAATTTATCCCTGACCTCTCTGGTGTGTTCCTTGGCCTTCATGATGTGTTTGTTCACTAAGGTTCTCTAACAAACTTCTGAGGGCTTCACAGAAAAGCAGTATTTATGCTGAGATTAAATTATGCACAGGTAGACTCTATTTACGAATTAGGTGACTTCTGAAGGCAATTGGTTCCACTAGATTTTAGTTAGGGGTAACAGAGTAAAGGGGGCTGAATACAAATGCACGATGTTCCTCCTCCGCAAGGCTGAAATCACAATCCTTTACAACACAGCCAGTAAGCCATGATCTGCACAGGGTGTATCTGCCTACTGCAACTACCTTTCCGTAATTTTCCTTTCCTGTCGCATCTTCATGGCAGCATACACTCTGGGTTGTGGCTCCGCCTCCACGACCTGATAGGACCACATAGCTATAAGATGACGATACGGCCCCCGCCCCGGTATTCTCCGTATATATGAGTCACCTCAAGAAACAAAGGGTGGGTCGTTGTATGCTGCCATGAAGATGCGACAGGAAAGGAAAATTACGGAAAGGTAAGTATACAATTTTCCGTTTTCCTGTCGCATCATGGCAGCATACACTCTGGGGAGTAACTCGCAGACAGGGTGGGTAGTGCATCAATAAGCAAAAATTTATTCGCAAGGAATGGCAGAGTTGGCTTGAATAACAGATTTTCCGAAATTTACGGTTGACAAACGTGCAAAATCAACTTTGTAATGGTCAATAAAGGTGTTCCTGGAGGACCAGGTGGCCGCTTTGCAGATAGTTTCCGCTGACACCCTACAATAGGCTGCCCATGAGGTTGCCACTGCCCTGGTGGAATGCGCCTTCAGGCCCTCTGGAATCTGTGTGGAGCCTAGCGAGTAGGCCTTCTTAATGGTCTTTACCAGCCATGAGGCGATGGTGCGGGCCGATGCTGGCTGACCCTTCCTGAACCCATGAGGGATTACTAGGAGATTTTCCGACTTTCTGATGGGTTCTGAGGCTGCAAGATATTTGAGGATATTGCCTCTGACATCCAGGGGGTGCGGAACACCCTGGTCGGTAGTGAGTGCTGGCAGGTTGATCTCCTGGTTAAAGTGGAATGAAGAAGAGACCTTAGGGATGAAGCGGTCTGAGGGTCTTAGGACAACCCTGTCCGGGAAAACGACCAGGTAGGGGTCCCTGGCCAGTAAAGCTTGCATTTCTGAGACCCTCTTCGCTGAGGCTATGGCAATCAGGAATGTCACCTTCAGTGTTAGGTCCCAGAGGGAGATGTTCTCTAACGGGAAGAAGGGCTCCCTGGATAGGGCCTCCAAGACGACCGACAGGTCCCAGGTCGGGAAGGAAGGTCTTCTGGGAGGTCTCAGTTTAAGACAGGCTTTCTGAAATTGGACAATGAGGGGGTCTAGCGCCCACCTGGTTCCGGTCAGGGCGGACAGGGCTGACACCTGTACCTTCAGGGTACTGGAGCCGAGGCCTCTGTCCAGGCCTGCCTGCAGGAATTCCAAGATCTGCGGGGTTGATATAGAGGACAGGTTCCACCCCTGCTGATGGGCGAAGGAAGAGAACCTATCCCAGACTCGCCGGTAGGTGGAGTTTGTGGTAGGCTTCCTGGCCTGGAGGAGTGTATCCGCCACCCTAGCGGAGCAGCCCTGCTCTAGATATCTAGACCTCTCAGTCTCCAAGCCGTCAGGTGCAGTTTCTCCGGACTCGGATGGAGCATCTGGCTCTGGGAGAGCAAGTCGGCTGACTGCGGGAGAGGGAGAGGGTCTGCTGTGTTTAGCTGAAGGAGGGTGGTAAACCACGGCCTCCTGGGCCAAAAGGGGATCACGGCCACTACCAGTGCCGATGACCTCTTGAGCCTCAGCAGGAACCTCGCTATCAGCGGGGTCGGAGGGAAGATGTACCCGAGGTGAAAGTCCCAGGGGTGCTGGAGACAGTCTGTCCCCTCGGCAGAGGGGAAGGGGACTCGGGACAGGAACCTCTGGCATTTCGTGTTCTCCGGAGTCGCTGCCAGATCTATGTCCGGAGGACCCCAGGTTCTGGAGATAAGGTCGAAGGCCTGCGGACTCAGGGACCACTCGTTGTTCGAGAGGAACCTCCTGCTGAGGGAATCGGCCAGGAGGTTCTCGACACCGGGGATGTAAGCTGCTCTTAGGTCCTGGAGATTCTGCTGTGCCCACTCCATGACGGGGAGAACCTCCCGCATCATGGACGAGCTCCTGGTACCCCCCTGCCTGTTGATGTAGGCAACAGCAACCTTGTTGTCCATCCTCAGGAGAACATATTTGCCCCTTAGGAGAGAACCGAGGGCCAGAAGGGCTTGGAAGGCCGCCCTCATCTCCAGAATATTGGACACAGCGGCTCGTGCCTCGAATGGCCAGCGGCCCTGGACTGCATGGTGTAGGTAGTGGGCCCCCCACCCCTCCAGACTGGCATCCGTGGTAACTATCTCCTGAGGGGGGGTGACAATATGCCTGCACCTGTCCAGGTTGCCGGGTCGGGTCCACCATCCCAGAGACTGCCTGGCCTCCTGCGAGATGTGGATGGGTTGTGACATAGACCATCCGTTCCATTGACTCAGGAACGAAAGCTGTAGGGGCCTTGAGTTCCACTGAGCCCACTGGACCATTGGGATGGTAGCTGATAGAGAGCCTAGGAGGCTGAGGCACCCCCTGGCTGGGAGGGATGCAGCATGGATCGCTCTCCTTACTTTCTGGGTCAGCGGAGGGACTTTCTCTGGAGGTAGTTCTATAGAGTTTAACCGGGTGTCTAGTACAGCCCCCAGGAAAACCATCCTTTGAGAGGGCTGAGCGTTGCTCTTCCCCCAATTTATGAGCCAACCCAGCCCTTGGAGCGTGGAAACTAGTATCTCCCGGTGCTGGGTAAGGGATGCTAGGCTGTCTGAGAGGAGGAGGATATCGTCTAGGTAATGGTGTACCCTGAGGCCTCTCTCTCTCAGGGAGGCTATAACCGGGAGAAGGACCTTGGTGAAGGTTCTGGGAGCCGTGGAGATCCCGAACGGGAGGCATCGGAACTGGAAGTGCCTCTGGTCTATGGAAAAACGGAGGAACCTTTGGAATAGGAGGTGGATAGGGACGTGAAGGTAAGCGTCCTGTAGGTCCACGGATAGCATCCAATCCTCTCGATTTATGGCCTGGAGGATAGATTGGAGGCTTTCCATTTTGAATGGCTCCACCCGGATGGAGAGGTTGAGCCTCTTCAGGTCCAATACAGGGCGCAGGTCTCCTGACTTTTTCCTGACCAGGAATAGAGGGGAGTAGAATCCCCGACCCCTTTGGGAAGGGGGTACTTCTACTATTGCCTCCTTGAGGAGCAATTCCTGGACGTAGTCCATCAGTAGCACCCTTTTCTCCCGGGATGACGGGAGTTTGGTTGGGCAAAAGTGATCCCCCGGGGGCCGCCCTTTGAAGGACCACCTGTGCCCGAAACGGACGGTGGCCACCGTCCAGAGATCTTTGATGGCATCCGTCCAAGCCGGCAGGAACTTTAGGAGCCTGGCCCCCACTACCACCGGCTGGACGGACGCGCCTTCAAAAGGACTTCTGGTCCGCGGACGCAGAAGTCTTGGGCTTCTGAAACCTAGAGAAGGTCGCCTGGGGGTTCCTCCAGTTTCTCCTATACTCTCTGCCTGACCTATAGGCCTTGGCGTCCCTATATTTATCCGGCAGGTTGCGCTTAAAGGGAGGAGGCCTCTGCTGCCTTGGTTTTCTGTCGGAGGGGATGAGCCCTGATTTGCCGCCGGTCACCTTCGATATGGCCGAGTCTAACTTGGCCCCAAAAAGGTTTTCACCGTCGAAGGGGATGCGGCACCAATTTGACTTTGAGGCGGGATCTGCTGCCCAGGGTTTCAGCCAGAGGGCACGTCTGGCCACAACCGAAGCCAGCATGGCCCTGGATGAGGACCTAATGGTGTCTACCGAGGCTTCCGCCACAAAATCCCCTGCGAGGCTCAGCTCCTGAAGAGCCCTAACGATCTTGTCTTGGTCAGCGCCCTCTGTCACGAGTTTCTCCGTGGAGGCTGACCAACTGGATATGGCCTTGCCCACGGCGGCCAATGCCACAGCTGGCCTACATGCGCCTCCTGCAGCCAGGTAGGCCCTCTTAAGATCGGTGTCTATCTTCCTATCCAAGACGTCCCGGAAGGTTACCGCGTCTTCAATAGGAAGTGTGACGTGGCGGGCTAGGCGCATGAGGGAGGCATCCACCACCGGCGGGGTGACCAGGGGTTTTGCCTTCGGTTCTCTGAGCGGGTACAGTTTGGCGAGCCTGTTATTTAGGCCCGACTTTCTGTCCGGCTTCAGCCACTCCTCCCTGATCATGTCGTCCAGTTCCTCAATAAAGGGGAAGGCTTCCGGATCCTTTTTGAGATTGGGGAAATATTTTCTCGGTTTTTGAGGGGCTTCCTGGGGTTCCTCCCAGTTGATCGCCTCTTTGACCGACCTCACGAAGGGCTCGATGAGAGAAAAATCGAAGCCGGCTGAGGCCTCTAGCTCCTCCTCCTCTGACTGGGAGTCTAGCTCTCTAGACGTACTCGGGGGAGTGGGAGAGGCGGTTCTGACGGACATATCCGTGTCCGGGGCAGTCTGCGTGGCTGAGGCCGCAGGTTCCTTGGGCTCCTGGACTTTCTCCCTGGTGGCCTCCTCGAAGCACCTGCGACAGGCAAGCTTGTCCGGGAGAGCAGCGGCCCCGCATATCCAGCAGGCATTGGCGGCTGGCCGGGGGGGGGGGGCTGGTGAGCGACGTCTGCGTGGAGACCTTCTGCGGTGGGAGTGACTGCGGGAGCAGGATCTGCTGCGACTCCTCCTGTGGCTTCTCCTATGGCCAGAGCGACTCCTTCTCCTGCTGCGACTCGAGTGGCTTCGCCTGCGCCCCGAACGGCTTCTTCCGCGAGAGGTCTCCCTGCGTCTGGACTTTGATGATCTTGCGGACCTGGCGGGGCTAACCGTTTAGGCAGCGTTAGTTGGTCCTGCACTCTTTTTCGATCTTCTCTACTTACCCATTGCCGTCCCTCTTACCTATCACGTTGAAGGTGATCTGCTGGGGCAGTGGTCTCCATAGGGATAGAGAAGAAGGCAGCCTAGCAACAATACAAAGATAGGCATAGTAAGAGGAAAGAAGGCAGAGGGAGCAGAGAGAAAAGAAAGGGAGAAAAATGAGAGCAGTGTGCAGAGTGCACAGGGAAGGAGAGAAGGAGGAAGCAAAAGGCTAACTTACCTATTGAGGATGTGCTGGGATGTTCCTGGGATGATCTGTAGCTCTTCCTGCTTCAAAACTCTCAGGGGAATGGAAAAGGGGAATTTTCACTTTTAAATTTGGCGCCGGGAGCGCCGTGCCGCTCGCGCATGCGCAGTAGCGCCGTACGGCCGTCGGCGCCATCTTGGAACCTGGAAAGGAGAACACAGGATGCCCATAGACCGCAGTGCGCATGCGCGGAAGTGCCAGAACGCTCGGCGCTGCTAGTACACACAGAGGGCAGTGGGACTACAGGGCCCAGGAGGCATCAGCCGTAAACAGCATTTAATTATACATTAATAAGCACCTCAGCAGCCAGCAGAGATGGGAGAGAAGGAAAGACGGAGGACCACTGCAAGGTAAGAAAGCCTGTTTAAGGCTTATACTGTAGTAAAGATGGCCACATACCTCTAAGCCTGTTTAAGGCTTATCTTCTTAAGGCAGTATTGGCAGTGCAGTGCTTTAAAGACCTGTTTAAGGCTTATTACAGCAGGCAGGTGCGCAGTACCCCTGAGATCACCAGAGTGGGGTTCCTTCCATTTAGCTTCGTTTAGAGGCTGTACCGGTAAGGACTTCCAAACCAGGAGAGGCTAGAACCTGGCTGGGGCGAAGCGGTAAGAGGGTGATGATCCGTGCGGTCCCAACAGGTGAGGAAAAATTAGAGAATACCGGGGCGGGGGCCGTATCGTCATCTTATAGCTATGTGGTCCTATCAGGTCGTGGAGGCGGAGCCACAACCCAGAGTGTATGCTGCCATGATGCGACAGGAAAATATATATGGATAAAGGCACAAACATAAAGTAATACACTTATAATAAATACCACGATTGCACATAATTTAGGGGTTTTATTTGTTCGGGGGGGGGGGGAACAGGAGAGTTGAGAGGAGCAATTTTTTTTTTTTTTTCTTGTTTTGTTTTTCTTCCCCCGTCGTAGATGGTAGGCTTCATTGCACATTTTTGGTATGTAATGCACTTATAACAGATACACGATTCCACATAACTTAGGAAGGGATTACATTCTCTTTTACAGGGGTCTTAAAATTATTATTATTTTTTTTTTTTTGGTTTGTTTTTTTCCCCCGTCATTAATGGTAGGTTCCATGCACATTTTTTGGGGGGGGGGATTTTGCCCCTGTTTTGCCTCTGCTTCCTCCCCTTCCCTCTCCTCCTCCCTTTTTTTGGGGGGAGTTTTAGGTTGGTTGGGTCTTGTTTGTTTTTTCGGATGAGGTGGGGATGGTGGGTCTTAAATATTATATAGAAGGGTTTATTAGATAAACAATATAATTGAGAAAAGTGATTTAAGGTAGAAGAGCAAACTACTACCTTAACTACTCTTACATTTTTTTAGTTTTTACATATATTTTTGTACAGTATTGTATGGTTTGTCCTGCAATAAAATGTTTGTCCAATGTAATAAAAATTTAATTATATAAAAAAAAAAAACGCAATAAGCGTATATTGATTGGTTTTCCGCAAAAGTTATAGCATCTACAAAATAGGGGGAAAGATTTAGGGACTTTTTTTTATTGTTTTTACTAGTAATGGCGGGAATCAGTGATTTTTAGTGGAACTGCGACATTACGGCAGACAATTCTGATCCTAAGTGACACTTTTTGGTGACCAGTGACACCAATACAGTGATCAGTGGTATAAAAAATGCACTGATCACTGTATAAATGGCACTGGCAGGGAGGGGGTTAACAATAGGGGTGATCAAAGGGTTAAGTGTTCCCTAGGGAGGTGCTTTCTAACTGTCAGGGGGATGGACTGACTGGAAGTAAAGAGAGATCGCTGTTGCTGATTACTAGGAACAGCTGATCTCTCTCTCCCCTGTCAGAACGGGGATCCACCTTGTTCACATAGGCAGATCCCTGTTCTGCCTCTCTTTACTGCGATCACGGGGTGGCCAGCGAACATCAAGTCCGCCGGACCTGAGGATGAGCTCCAGCGGTGCGCGTAGTACCACATGAACAGACAGATGTACAGGTACGTCGGTTTGTGCAGCCGAGCCACCTTGCCGCAGTATATATGCGAAAGGTGGTCGGCAAGTGGTTAAAGAGTAACTCCACTTTTGCTGCGAAAAAAACATTTCAATCTGTGTGATCTATGTACATTGCAGGGATTTTAACAAACATTGATGCACATTCCTACCTTTTCTTATTCTGAAGGAATAGCTGTTTGTTTGTCGCTGCCCATGTGCAAAGTGAATCTAATGGGAGTGGTTTTATAATTATCAATCAGCTGCTGCACCTGCAGGGCTCTAATGAAAAAAGCTCCTGGGTCTGCATCCCTTTAGATGTGATTTCCCTTTGAGAGTATCTCACCAAAAATGATGTTTTTGTTGCAGGGGATGTTCAAAATCTGATTCATATCTTAGTGCAGACTGGAAAAATCTGTGAGCCAATCACACAAGTAGGAAATTACATATCCATTAGGCACTCTGTACACCATCTATTTACAGAATGCCTCCAGGTAGCCGTATTGCATTTAATTTTACATAAAGTTACAGCACTGCACATAACACTCAATTACAATATGACTTGTGTCGCAATTGTATACGCTATATTATTTTCTTTTTTATTTGTTCATTTTTTTCCCCACAAAAGTGGAGTTACCCTTTAAAGTTCCTACACTTAAAGCTCAATTAACTGCAACAATACCATCTTTTTTTACTGTATCCACTGTTATTTTCAGCAATGAGAGTTGATTAGAGCCAAAAATATCAGTTACAGTTGGAAATGATGTTTATGGCAGATAAAAAATCTGTTAAATGAATAAATTCTAACCATAAGATATTTCATCTTTATGTCATTTTTCATTGTTATTCTAGGTGAGTTAAAACTCACCTAGATAAAAGGGGACAAAATGTTTTTTGACCATTTTCCTCTATGGATTTACTAGACAGGATAACCGCTGTTGGGTCATATTGTTCCATGTCATATTGTTTTCATGTCAAATATCTGCTGACCCGATAGCATTTTCAAAAATACATAAGTGTCTCATTTAAAGTGCATTTATAAACCATTTCAAACTTTTAGAAGCAAAGGTCTTGTCTAAGGGCAGATATTACAAGATGTTTGTTGTTACTGCTATTTGTCTGGAAAGCTTCTTGTTTGCTCCTCTCGGGTTTAGTTTAGCTATTTACTGTGGCCTTACTTTTCCTGACTTTATGCCATTATCTTTATTATCTCTGTTTTGGTTTCTCCTTATTACTGGGTCTTAATTGTCCTAGATTTCAGCCCTAAGCACCAACCTTTTCCAATCAAGTGTCCAATTGGACTTCACTTAGTGCTCGAACTTGGACTGGACACTAAAATGGCAATATGGTGGACTTCAGACAACAGTCAGGAAAAAACAGCTTTCAGTAACAAATTGAAGTCAGTACACAATGATGCTTTTCTGCCTTATAAAGATAATACTTAGCATCTCGTCTTGTCTGGTTTTAGGCAGGGCTTGGTTTTATAAGGAACATTAGTTCACTTTATCAAGACTAAGCATTCAAATTAGAAATCTTGTAAAACATTCATTTTTTTCATAAAGTGGGGAAGAGTGGGGTTAGAAGTTCTGCTGCCTTTTTAATGTGTCCTTTGAAGATATTCCTTACTTGCTGCCTTATGACAATGCTCACCACAAAAAGAAGGGGGATCTCCCGAAGGGGCAAGAGGCAGCAATTAGGGATGACCCAAATGTACCTGCGTTCAGTTCAAGGCAGGTTTTACAGTGCGCAACTGAAGTTCGGATGCCAAATCCAAACCCCATTAAAGTCCCCATTGGTTACTAAATGTTAGAAACCAATAATGGCCATTTTCTAAGCTAATAGGCAAGGGAAAAAGAAATGACATAGGGGGCTTGGGCACTGCAATGGAGGACATGTACCAAAGTATTCATTTTTTAAATAAACCTTATAGGGATTCCCATGATGTCATTGACCAAAAATGGATGTGTCCATATTTGATCAATGACTTCACCGGGAGCCCCCACCCCTTTGTTTACACTGTCATTCGCAGGTAAGCAGTTGAATGGAGAGGATTACATCAGTGGTTGATGTTTCTTTCTGGTGCTGGATTGATGATAATTTGCATTACAACACAATTGAAGATGGATGTACATCGTGGGGCATTTTAAATTTCTTTTTTACAATTATTACTTGTCACAAAGTGAGTTTTTGTTTACAGGATTCCAATAAGCCTCCTGCTGCCCTGCAAACCACCACAACCATCAGGATTACCGGCCAGCAAGTGCATAGGACTGGGTGATGTCACTAGTTACTAAGGATGCGGCAGGGGCCAGCGCCCTCTGCCTCCTTAACAACCATTAACAGCAGAATTAAGAAGCTGTCATATATAGTAGCGGGAGAAAAACTCACTGCTATACATAAAGTTCGGCCATCTGCTGCATGGACTATAAGTCTGGAGCTCGGACAAACAACCCAAACATGCAGAATTCAGCCTGAACTTGTGTTCAGACCGAACCAGAAGCTCATCCCTAGCAGCAATAAAAACACTTTTTAGTAGAGTGTGGGAGGATAAGAATCTCTGGTTTTGCACCCCTGTGGGAGTTTTTATTTCTAAAAGGAAACAGCATTTGTAGCTCTTTGATTTTTCAACAATGTACCGATAATATCCAATTATTTTCACCCAATTTACTCATGAAATTTGTGATTTATAAAAATTTTCAGCCACATGAACCCCTATGTAAAAATAAAAAAACAATAGCTTGGGACTTAGATGTGGTGGCTGTATTCGTTTTTTCTTTTTTCAGGCTAAGTACATTTTTTTTCAAGTATAACTATTCAGTTTTAACTGTTTGTTTTTATTCAGGGTTGAAGAGCTGTAAGATAATTGGAGGTGCAGTTTTAAGTGTATTGTCCTGGAGAGAGTTTAAAGGTATATTATTTTGTGATCACAAGGCATTAACATGTTTAACTAACAAATCCTTTACTTTCACTGATTTCCTTAACCACTATATAATATATATAATAAGTTGTGATTGACTTGATAGCACAGGGCTCCTCCCCTGTTGTCTGGCTGCATCTGTAACATTTGCTTCCTATACTTTACACTAATGCGATTTGCTGGTTCAGCTCTCTCCCTTAACCTTCAGTCTTCTATGTAACTGCAGCATTTTAAACTGTCTGTATTTTAAGGTTGCCATCTTT